>SKCR01037700.1:0-68614 GCA_019454045.1 Zanthoxylum bungeanum
CCTCGTGGGATCGATATTTTTATACTACTTGAACGATACGTGCGCTTGCGTTATACGTGTGTGTTTACGCCGGTCAACGATGCACCCTGACAGAGTGAGGCCTCCAACATCTGGCGGAAAGCCAGCATTTTCTGTTCGAACTGCTCCATCTTCTTCTTGTGGTCCACCTTGACCTGTTGTAGCTCCTCATTAGTCTTCTTCAGCTTGTCTCGGGTGGTGACTAGCTGGTCTTCGATGGTGGTTAGCCGGTCTTGGGTGGTGGCTAGCTGGTCTTGGGTGGTGACTAACTGGTCTCGAAGAGAGGAGGCATTGTCCGAATTAACAGTATTGCGTGCAGATGACGCCGTCTTCTTACGAGTGCCAAGGCCAACATTGTAAGCTGTCTGATTCTTGAAAACCAATTGCGACAACTGCTCATCTGGTATCGGGTCGAACCCTGTCTTCTGAGTTTGATGTTGGAGTTCCATCATTTCGTTATTTTTAAAAAAATAAGTTAATGTTAGAATTTTTTAGAAAAAATTAACATATATAATAATAATTATTTTATTTTAAAAACTGAAACTTACATAGCAGCGTTCGGCTTCTTCATTTATCCATTTGTTTTTCTCATTGTAATGCGTCACTCGGAAAAAAATCTAAAAATGATTGCACCTCACCTGTGTTACTCTGTTAAAAACAGAAAATAAATTCAGTATTATTCCACATTAGTAAAAACAATGAACTGTTATATTTTACGTTAGGATATATTTACCTCAGAATGTTCGGCACGATGTTGGATAAATGGCTTCAAACCTCCACGGTGGTAAAAACGCAAGTGACTTCGATTTTTCGCATTTGCGTGACATTTATCCTGCATTTACCAACACTGTAAGTACCGAAAACAAAGACAATTATAAATTTCCGTTTATTTCAAAATTTACCTCGTGTTTTTTGCTAGACCAAAGCTCACATAAGAATATCCAGTCTTGCTCCTCTATAAAATCAGGCTTATGTTGTGGAGCATCTGAAGGTCCATGTTCGTCGAATATTGGTTTCAGGACTTTTGTCATATAATCCTTATAACTTTTCCCCATGTGGTAGTCAATATACTGTTGGACATTCACTTTGTTCAGATCGAAGTCGAACCACTCCTACATGAATAGCAACCGAGTAAAAATAAGTATAAAATAAAAATGTTAACTAACAAACAATATCGAAAACTTAATACCGTACGGAAACTCACAAGTAGCGAAGAGAATAGCTGGTTGATTTTCGTCTCCCACGATATCTTTCTCCAAGAAACGTAGTTTTGGGGAGCTTCAAATCGAGCTGTAGCTCCTATGGCTGTAGTAAACGCTGAATTATGTTGTCCGACTTGACTTTGTCCATCATCTGATATCTCAATCTGGATACGACCGTGAGCCTTAACGTGCTTAACCAACCCCAGGCCACGGGTGCGTCCTCGACCCTTCGCTGTACTGGACTCACCTGTGCTAGCAGAGACTCCATCAGGGCCAGTTGTCATTGCTGATGTAGATGGAGTCGTATTAGCCCGTCTGCGATTGCCCGATGCCATCTGCAAAAACACACAAAGTTTCAGGTTTCCATCACAATAACTCACATTGGTGGCTTGGATCTAACCTATTATATGCATGAATCATGAATACATAGTATGAACTGCATAAATGATAACATGGATAAGGTCTGGGTAATTGGCATTGAATAAAATTAAAACATGACTGAAATCTTTGACCTTTAATGAAGATTGGCAGTCGCGACCCTGGTGGACACCGACTCCAGAGAAGAATTATCTATTAGGTCAGATTTAAAACACTAGACTTAAAAAACATACTTGAAATCCTTTGGTATGGTAGCATTTTGGGCAACTGAATTTTGTGACTTCAACAGAACTACAGAAGTCAATTCAATATATATGTTAGAAAAGCATAAGATGTTGTCTAGTGTAGTATGAATCTTGTCAAAGCCTACAAAATAATTTTGTTCTTGAAGAAAAAGACACTACATTCCATTTTATGTTCATTTCTTAACAATGTATTGGTGTGTATAACAATGTTGGGGTCATGGGGGTGTCTCTTTTATGTTCATTTCTTATAATGTATTGTCAATTGTTTTGCACATGTCCATTTGAAGGAATCTCCTACTGTCCTAAAGAGAACTTAATGATGATGATGATGATGATGATGATAATTTGATGATGATAATTTGATGATGACCAGAACAACAACATTTTACTGCTGTTCTGGTCATCATCATCATCATCAAATTATCATCATCATCATCAATACCATCATAAGAACCATGAAATTATCATCATCATCATCAATACCATGAAACTATCATCATCATCATCAATACCATCATCTCCCTCATCTATTTCTTCATCACACTACTTAAACTCATCAATTCTATCAAAATTACAAAACACACACCACAAAAAACACACAACTAAAACACACAAAGACTAAGCTTCCAAAGACCAAGCATATTCGGCCAAGATTGAAGAAAGTAAATTACCTTGATTTGCTACGTGTCCCAAAGTAAATATTTGAAGATTGAAGTTGCTTCTGGTCGAGAGAATGAGGGAAGCACAAATTCCTTCTTTGAAGCAGAGAAGAATGATGGGAAACCGAAATTAGGGATTTTAATAAACATTTAGCGTCAAATTATTTTCATTTTAGCGTCGAATATTTCGACGCTAAAAAAATAGCGATACTTAATGAATTTTTTCGGGGGAAAATAAAAGTTTTACCTTTAGCGTCCAAATATTTCAATCGACGCTAAAGGTTAACTTTTAGCGTCAACATTATATTTCGACGCTAAATGTCATTATTTTAGCGTCGATTTAGTATTTCGACGCTAAAGCGTATGATAAATTATTTTAATAATAACAAAAACTAACATTCAATCGATGTACATGACAACAACAACACCAATCATACATGATGATAGTAATTCAAAACAACAATCAAATTCATAATCATAGTACAAATTATTCATGCATCACGTCATATACTAACTAGATTAGTCACTATTATCTTCGGTATTTGAGGATTCGTGACTTGACTCGAAGTCATCTTCAGTGTCAAATTCTTCTTCAATTGCTACTTCCACGCTAACTTCAGAATGAGGAATTATCTCAACGTCTGTATTATCTCGAGTTAATGTGATATTTTCAGGAACGATGACATTTGGTACATGAAATATCTGTTCAGGAACTTCGAAGTTGTCAGAGACTTCTTATGTATCATCTGATATTTCAACACTATCTTTCTCCTGCGTGTCCCAAATGCCCCTATGTTGTAACTTTTCTACCACCATCCATCCATTTCCTAACTTTGGATCAGATATATATATCACTGACCGTGCTTGGGTACAAAAAATGTATGGATCATTCTTGTACCAAAAATGTTGAACATTAATTGACGTTAGATGATTAATGACTTAAATTCTCCTATTTCTGGCATTTATGTCAAACCACTTGCATTCGAATAGCACAATATGTCGTCTGGGTCTGTATATCAACTCAATGACTGATTGCAACACTCCGTAGAAGTCAATAATATCTGAGTCGTGTTCTCCTTGGACTACAATTCCATAATTCTGAGTCACATGAGCAACATCTCGCTGTTCGGTATGAAATCTAACTCCGTTCATAATGCATCCACTGTATTCATAAGCCTGCTTTTGAGGCCCATAAGCCAAGGAAACCAACGAGGATGACGAGTCCAATTGACCATTTTGCACTTGGTTGTTTATCTAACAATGAGAGAAATATATGTGTTAATATAACAAACTGAAATATTTAATGTTAGGAAAAAAATAAATATACAATGTTAGGCCTTACAGTTGTCTCAAACCATTTAGGAAATTCTTTTTTGTGTGTTCCATCAACGTTATGGTCACCACCACATTGTAGCATTGTAATATGTTGCCTACAAAAAATGAGTTCGGTTAATGTATGGCAAAAAAATATAGTTATGCACCAAAAAGACTTACGTTAAATACATTTGCACTTCATCGCAATTACTCAATATAAATCAATGCGCACGTTGAACTTCCTCAAAATTTAGTAATTTGACACCTACTGCTCCAAATGGTATGTAATTTTGACGGAACACTGTGATATCTTGCTTATTACTTGCATCTCCATCATAGTTTCGTGGCCGACGATTAAAATGAGTTTCAATATTCTGCATGTACATCGAACAAAATGTTATTGCTTCACTGATTACAACAACTTATGCTATTGACCCTTCAGGTCACGCCTTGTTTTCACATATTATTTGTAATGTCCCAAAGCCCTGCAGATATGACACAAGTTTGCATTAATAATAAATTCAATGCACAGTAAAAATTTAAGAATGTAATATTTAAAATTGTATAGTACCTCTCAATGAGATACATCCATCTGTAATGGACAAGACCTCCATTCCTAGCTTCAGCCGGTAAATGCACGGCCAGATGTACCATCACATCAAAAAAAGCGGGTGGAAAAATTCGCTCTAGCTTGCATAGGATTATCACGATTCCTTGCTCAAGTTCGTCAATAACAGATGTGGTTAATGTCCTCTGACATAATTGTTTAAAGAAGCCACAGATCAAGTACGACGTCGCATACATTCGAGGGGAGATAAGGTCGAATGCCAACAGGAAGGAGAATCTCGAGAAACACATGACAATCGTGACTCTTTACCCCGTTATTGTATCATCTCTCGACCCAACGTCCAATATTCGATGCATAATCATCAGGAAATTTAACCATTTTTAGCCAATCACTGAATGATTTTCTCTCTGATTCGTTAGCACATAACTAGCAGGTGGCTTAATAAGACCTCGAGAAGTGACTTGTAAATGCAATTCACTGCGAATTCTAAGATCTTGTAGGTCCAATCTAGCATTTACAGTGTCTTTTGTCTTACCCGGAATATTGAATAGTGTGCCCACTAAACTCTCACATTGTTTTTTTCTATATGCATTACATCCAAATTATGTCGCAAACTCAGAGTCCCCCAATATTATAACTCAAAGAAAATACTTTTTCCTGTCCAATTCAACTCTTCAGATTGACGTTTTCGATTTTTATCTATATTATTAGGATGTTTACCTGGTGTGCTGTCTCTGAGATGTTGATGTTGACAAAGTATGTCGAATCCAGACAATAGACTGTGCATACTCTGAGGTTTATGTTGACCGTTAAATAATTTACTCATCCGCCAATGATGACTCAACTCAAGAAATATCATGTGCCCTGTGTATCCTATTTTATTCTGTAATCGTTGCGAAGGTGTTTGACCCGCATAAACTGGACATGTCATGTATCCATTAGTGCTCTATCCAGATAATGAACCATAAGCTGGAAAATCATTAATGGTCCATAATAATACGACATGCATATGAAAATACTGCTCGGAAGCTGCATCATAGGTATGCACACCCACATTCCATAATGTTTGTAACTCCTCGATCAATGGTCTCAAGTAAATATTCATATCTTTACCAGGGGAACGTGGACCAGGGATAAGCAATGACATAAACATGAACGAATCCTTCATACATTTCCATGAAGGTAAGTTATATGAAATACAATAACGGGCCACATGCTATAAGAGTTGTACATATTCCCAAACGGGTTAAAACCATCAGAGGCAAGACCTAACCTGACATTACGGGGTCCTCAGCGAAACGGGGGTACATGTCATCAAATTCCTTCCACTCGGTTCCATCCGCATGATGTCTAATGCCCTCCGCACCGATCCTCTTTTCATGATGCCACATCATGTTAGTCGCTGTGTGTCGTGACATGAACAACCTCTGCATCCTGGGCGTTAAAGGGAAATATCGCAATATCTTTTGAGACACTTTCTTCCCCATACCACGGACTTTGTACCGACTTTCACCGCATATCGGACAATATTCAAGTGATTCATACTCGGCAGGAAATAATACACACAATCATACTTACAAGCATGAATGGATTCATACCCCATTCACAAATCACGCACAACATTTCTTTGCCTCGTAGTACGACTTAGGCAATTTGCTTCCGACCGGTAACATTTGCCCCAGTAACTCTAGCATCATATCAATACTTTTGTTGGTCATTCTGTTGATCACTTTAATGTGTAATAATTTCACAACGAAATTCAAGATCGACATTTCAGCACATTCAAATGGAATTTTTTTTGCCTCATCAAGTAGTTCACTAAATAAATTTTGATCATTTCCACTAACACTATGACCAAGTTGTGGACCTTGTAAGTCATGCAAAGCATCAGTTATCTCATCGTTTGCAGGTTGATTGTAACTACTGCTCCCTTCACCCAGAATCAATAAACCGTGACTGAGAATTATACTACTCACCATGAAAAATCCACGTACGGTAAGTTGGTGATATTCCCGGCATGTATAAATGATTATGAACTTCATCTAACCATTTCATTTTCCTATTCAAAGAATTTGTACATGGACACCGAACACGACCTTCTGCATCAATGTGTTGCTTTGCGACTTCCATGAACTCATACACTCCATTACGATATTCAACACTCAATCTATCCAGCGAGCTCATCCAATTTCTATCCATTTCAGCGAAATACCTAAATATAATAATATAATTATTAAACATCATATTACACTCATCAATATTACTAATTCATTAATTATTTATTTAAGCATATACATATATATTTAGTTGATAAATTAAATAGTTTACAGAAAAATTATATTTAGTTAATTAATTAACTAATCTACATATATGAATCATAAACCACTAACAAAAAGTATATAATAAACATAATCATAAAAAATGAAAATAATAAAGAAATATGAAAGAAGATTTACCTTATGGAAAATTGATTACAATTTTATTGAAAATTTATAGGAGAGTCGTGAGGTTGCAGAGGAGAGATTCTCAGATTTCAGAGGATAAAATTGAAGAGAATGAGAGAAAAAACAGAGGGGGAGAATGGTTGGTGGCATTATGGATTTTAATCTATCTTTAGCTTCGAAACATTAAATTCGACGCTAATTGTCTGATTTTTAGCGTCGAATCTCCAATTTCGACGCTAAATGTCTGATTCTTAGCGTCGATTTAAAATTTAGACGCTAAAGATTAATTGATTGTCGGTGGAATCTTCATAAACCTTTAGCGACGCTACTTCGTCGACGCTAAATTTCAAGTTTTTGGCGTCGAATATGATTTTTGACGCTAAAAGTATAACATTTAGCGTCACAATTTTATGTCGACGCCAAAAATTATTGGAATAGTTAAAACACGTTAGCGTCGAATAATTTTCGACGATATAAGTCGTACTTTTAGCGTCGATATGTGAATTCGACGAAAAAAGTTGAATATTTGGCGTCGAATATGATTTTCGTCGCTAAAATCTTGATATTTGGCGTCGAATATTAATTACGACGCTAAAAGTGATATTTGCGTCGAAAGTGGTTTCGACGCTAAATTATTGGACGCTAAAGGCCATAATTTTTGTAGTGTATCTGAGTGGTGGGTTCTCTATTACCTATAATGGGTGTAGTTGTGCTTGCATCAGCTACTGAGGTCTCTTTTAATTGGTAATAAATTATAAATGCATTTTGTTTCTAATTATTGCTTCCTAAAGAATGTCTCAGGATTAGGTTCCTTATTGCATATATATTATTTCAGTTCTGTCTTGGTTGGTAGAATATTCAATTATTTTTTTTACCATAATATGACTTTATTTCTTCTGGTTTGTGAAACAGGGCTGGTTTCTGGAGTGCAATGGCATCCAATTTGACAAACCAATCTCGTAATGTCCTTAGCAAAAAAGTCATGGTTAACAAAGAGGTAATCTACCTTGTCCAAAATTCATATGAATTTATGAGCGTAGTTTGGTAGTTGTGGTCCTAACAATTTGAAATCTTATTTCTTGATTGAAACTGACCAATTTTAGAAGCCAGTTGCATATTTAAAATGTGTCTTAGTACATCTGTTTCTGTTTGAATTGATGCATGACTGTAGTTTTGTGCAGGTGGGATTGCAGTTTCCAGTATGGAAGCTTAGTTGAAGAGGTGGATGGGCATACGACTATTCTCTATCATAGGCTTCAGCTGGATTGGTTTCCAATGTAATAGTCTCGTAATTCAATCATCTTGTTTATGCATTGTTCAACTTTGAACATGTGTTGTTTGTTTGTCACTGTAAGTTTGGAAGAACTATACAAGGCCTACATTCATTATCTTATTATAAAGGATGCTATGGGATCTAAGCTTATATGTATTTTTTTTTATGTTCTACTTTTTTAAAACTTATATAATAAACATTTTATTTTACTATTTGTTGTGTTTATTTTATAATTTAATTAATATATTTATTTTATAATTTTACGTACTAATATTAATAATATTTTTAAACTAAAATTAATTTCTTAAAAAATTTTAAAATAACAATTTTATAAAAAAAAATTCATGGGAAATTAGAAACGGAACTTAGAGACGGACTTTCCGTTTCTAAATAGAGATTAGAGACGGAAATTCCGTCTCTATATAGAGACAGAAAATTCCATCGCTAATATTAGCGACATATGATATATTTCCGTCGCTATTTTTTTACGACCAACAAAATAGAGACGGAATATGTCCGTCGCTAATCCGTCGCTAACAGTAGCGACGAATATTTCCATCTCTATTTCACAGTTTCCTTGTAGTGTATCCGACCCGTTAAATTAACAAGTATGGAAAATTATACTATTACTCACCCCTAATGAACCGAGTCTCGTGTGCTTCCATCATGGGCTACATCATGAGTGAACTATCCATGCTCAAGCCCAGTGCCGATCCCATAATTTCTTGTATTTTTCTTTTAATAATAATAATAAATTTTTAACCCTCCAATATTACATGAAAAATAAATTTTAGCCACCCTTAAAATAAATTTTTACCTCCGCCTTTGCCTCCATCCCACGAAGATTTTTGTCATCCTTAATAAAACTTATCGAATTTTTACGAGGATATATAGATCTTGATAAGCTGAATGCTTATGTGAGAATTTATTATAAGTTAGTTTATAAGTTGTGGAACTAAAAAGAAAGAGTATAAATTAACATAAAAAATAATCTCATGTAATAAGATTATAATTTTATGAGAGTATAAGTTAACGTTAATTATGTGTTTGGTGTATCGTTTAAATTTACGATAACTTATAAGTTTACTAAATTCTAATCCAAACGATGTCTTGTATTTACACTTCCAAATTTTGAAATATGGCACTCGCTAGCAGATTTGAACTCTTTTTTTTTTTGAAACATTGGAAACCCTACGGTCAAACTATCCAACCAGAACGTAAACGGAACATGTAAAACATCCGATTGTCCTAGACTCTTACAAGAAAATATATCCCCTAGATTCGAATTCAGGACCTTGAAGTCAAGATTTCACGCCATTTGCTTTCAAGACATGTCCTTTAGAATATAAGCTATTTTTCATTTTTACCGTCTATGATGGTAGAAACAAACTTGTACCTAGGTACTTTATGAATCCTGACAATTATGTGTGATCTCGTGAGTCATTAATTATGATAATCGTGAAATGACTATAGTGGGAAACCCTCTCTCCATAGCATCACGTGATTACCTAAAAACCAGAGATTTAGCAAACTCATTTATTAATTGCTTTTTCAATTTCATCCCTTAAATTTTCTTTTGGTTCTTGCTCAGCTAGGCATCCCAAGCTTGGATGGAGCGGCTTATCAAAAAACGAAAAGCTTTTGATCAGCGAGGTGATATGGTCAAGGGATGGCATAACTCCCTGTTGGAAAATGCTTATGGAAAATGCTTATGAGTAAGCATTATGAGGCACAATTTCAAGTATGGTCCACTTCTTGTTAGTGGTTGTTATTGAATGATTCAGATACTCCTCCGTGAGTAGTTCGAATTGGTATATTCATATGCTTAAAATGGTGTTTGGGTGAATGAGAAATTGTTGCTCAAAATTCACCAATTGGTGTTGGAAAATAAAGAGAAGTGTGCTTGTCCCACATGGGAAAGCTATTAGAGAGAAGTTGTGCTTATATATGATTGCTCATATGTAGATGGGTAAGAGTTATAAGGATATAGGCTCTCTCTATGTGCGCGCGCCGGGGGGGTGCAAATCAAAATCCGAATAGGCTTGGCTCGTGTGCACCCTCGCGTCCTACATACACGAATGCCGGACCAAATTGTGCGGGCCCGGCCCAGCCAATTTTTGCAAGTCTCTTTATTTTTCCAAGCCTTTTGAAGTTCCAAAACAGTTGAATTAATGGTACTAATTAACTTGGTGGTTACAAGCAAGTCTAAGGTCTCCCACTCATGTGATTAATTGGCATATTTATTTTCCTTCTTATATAAGGCTACAATGATTTCGTTTTTGTGGATGCTGGATTTCGGCCGAGGTCCACAATCAGAATTTGTAGGTTGGGGGCATTAGCGATCCTGCAAGACAAAGTAGAGTGAGCGGGAGAAGACTTCCCACCGGTGTGGTGGGTGCCGGGGGCACTCCGATGCTCAAGTCAGTAATATGAAATGAGCAGTAAATATGAAAATGTGAAAGCTAGGTTTGATGTTACCTAGACCTCTCTGGGTGGCCGTGAGGGCGTGATATGTGTCTGTGGGAGTGGGGGGCTCAGAGAGCTAATATCACATGGCAGAAGCTTGTAAGAGAGAGAGAAGTCCCAGAGTTGAGAAGCCCCAAGAGTTGAGAAGCCCCCGTCTCCATTAAATATGCTTCATTTTATAGGTGGAGAAAGATGAATTCTCTGGTCTGCACATGGGAAATGGGTCCCCATAACATGCTTATTGTCTATACTTTCGGCGGGGAGAATATTTTGCATGTGGAGAGATATATTATTTGTTGGAGAAAAGAGAGAAACAGTTAAAGGGTTTGTCATTTTGTTTTTGTAAAGGCTTTAGAGTTTGATGTGCTGGGTTATCTTTTTTTGGGCCTCACCTGGTGTTGGGTTCAAAGTGAAAGGACGGTTTTACCCTTGGACCAAATTTGGCCCATACAGTTTGTCCCCTACTCTCTAAGTCAAGAAGTTCTTGATTTAGAGAGTATTTTTTACGTGTCGAACGAAACAAGATGTAAGAGTACCTGTTAAGAATTCATAGTTCATGTTACATACGACAAAGAGAATTCAATGTATTTTGGACTAAGAGTAGTCCAAGTCTTCAACTTGGTTTGGCATGAGCCAGGGGAAATCCTCGGTCGACTGAACCAGATAAAGGCCAGGACAATTTTCATATTACTGGTCAAGGACCAGGAGTCTTCAAATTTTTCTAGACCAGATGAAGGTCAGGATATCCCCATACTACGGGTCAAAGGACCAGGGGAATCCACAATGTCGTCTGACCAGAGGAATGCCATGTCTTCAACTTGACTCTACATGAGCCAATGGGGGATGTCCCCAGTCGACTGAATCAGATGAATGTCAGTATAATCCCCATACTACGGGTCAAAGGACAAGGGGAATCAACAATGTCGTCTGACCAGATGAAGGTCAATATAATCCCCATACTACGGGTCAAAGGACCAGGGGAATCTACAATGTCGTCTGACCAGATGAAGGCCATGTCTTCAATTTGACTCTACATGAGCCAATGGGGGATGTCCCCAGTCGACTGAACCAGATGAAGGTCAGGATATTCCCCATACTACGGGTCAAAGGACTATGGGAATCTACAATGTCGTCTGACCAGATGAAGGCCATGTCTTCAATTTGATTCTACATGAGCCAATGGGGGATGTCCCCAGTCGACTGAACCAGATGACGGTTACGATATTCCCCATACTACGGATCAAAGGATCAGGGGAATCTACAATATCATCTGACCAGATGAAGGCCATGTCTTCAACTTGACTCTACATGAGCCAATGGGGGATGTCCCCAGTCGACTGAACCAGATGAAGGTCAGGATAATCCCCATAGTACGGGTCAAAGGACCAAGGGAATCTACAATGTCGTCTGACCAGATGAAGGCCATGTCTTCAATTTGACTCTACATGAGCCAATGGGGGATGTCCCCAGTCGACTGAACCAGATGAAGGTCAGGATATTCCCCATACTACGGGTCAAAAGATCAGGGGAATCTACAATATCATCTGACCAGATGAAGGCCATGTCTTCAACTTGACTCTTCATGAGCCAATGGGGGATGTCCCCAGTCGACTGAACCAGATGAAGGTCAGGATATTCCCCATACTACGGGTCAAAGGACCAGGGGAATCTACAGTGTCGTCTGACCAGATGAAGGCCATGTCTTCAACTTGACTCTACATGAGCCAATGGGGGATGTCCCTAGTCGACTGAACCAGATGAAGGTCAGGATATTCCCCATACTACGGGTCAAATGACCAGGGGAATCTACAATGTCGTCTGACCTGATGAAGGCCATGTCTTCAATTTGACTCTACATGAGCCAATGGAGGATGTCCCCAGTCGGCTGAACCAGATGAAGGTCAGGATATTCCCAATACTACGGGTCAAATGACCAGGGGAATCTACAATGTCGTCTGACCTGATGAAGGCCATGTCTTCAATTTGACTCTACATGAGCCAATGGGGGATGTCCCCAGTCGACTGAACCAGATGAAGGTCAGGATATTCCCCATACTACGGGTCAAAGGACCAGGGGAATCTACAGTGTCGTCTGACCAGATGAAGGCCATGTCTTCAACTTGACTCTACATGAGCCAATGGGGGATGTCCCCAGTCGACTGAACCAGATGAAGGTCAGGATAATCCCCATACTACGGGTCAAAGGACCAGGGGAATCTACAATGTCGTCTGACCTGATGAAGGCCATGTCTTCAATTTGACTCTACATGAGCCAATGGGGGATGTCCCCAGTCGACTGAACCAGATGAAGGTCAGGATATTCCCAATACTACGGGTCAAAGGACCAGGGGAATCTACAATGTCGTCTGACCAGATGAAGGCCATGTCTTCAATTTGACTCTACATGAGCCAATGGGGGATGTCCCCAGTCGACTGAACCAAATGAAGGTCAGGATATTCCCCATACTACGGGTCAAAGGACCAGGGGAATCTACAATGTCGTCTGACCAGATGAAGGCCATGTCTTCAATTTGACTCTACATGAGCCAATGGGGGATGTCCCCAGTCGACTGAACCAAATGAAGGTCAGGATATTCCCCATACTACGGGTCAAAGGACCAGGGGAATCTACAGTGTCGTCTGACCAGATGAAGGCCATGTCTTCTATTTGACTCTACATGAGCCAATGGGGGATGTCCCCAGTCGACTGAACCAGATGAAGGTCAGGATATTCCCCATACTACGGGTCAAAGGACCAGGGGAATCTACAATGTCGTCTGACCAGATGAAAGCCAAGATACGAGTATATTGTTTGAATGGGTTCAACAAGTCCCAGGCTATATACGTGTAGATGTCGACTGAGATGTTCATCCAGTTTCAAGTCATATATGTGTGGTTTCTTTAACAATTCCCAAGCTATATACTAGATGAAGTCGGCTGGGATTCATTTCATGTCTCAAACTACGGACGTGTAGTGTCGACTGGGATCAATATTACGCCCCAAGCTACACGTTGATATGTCAAATAAGACACATATCAACCATCAAGTCATACACACATAAGATCCACAATAAGTCCCAAGCTACACATGTAGATGTCTATTGGGACAAACATCAAGCATGAAGTCATACACGCATAAGATCAACAACAAGTCCCAAGCTACATGTAGATGTCTATTGGGACAAACATCAAGCATGAAGCCATACATGCATAAGATCCACAACAAGTCCCAAGCTACAAATGTAGATGTCTATTGGGACAAACATCAAGCATCAAGCCATCCATGCATAAGATCCACAACAAGTCCCAAGCTACACATATAGATGTCTATTGGGACAAACATCAAGCATGAAGCCATACATGCATAAGATCCACAACAAGTCCCAAGCTACATATGTAGATGTCTATTGGGACAAACATCAAGCATCAAGCCATCCATGCATAAGATCCACAACAAGTCCCAAGCTACATATGTAGATGTCTATTGGGACAAACATCAAGCATCAAGCCATCCATGCATAAGATCCACAACAAGTCCCAAGCTACACATGTAGATGTCTATTGGGACAAACATCAAGCATCAAGCCATACATGCATAAGATCCACAACAAGTCCCAAGCTACACATGTAGATGTCTATTGGGACAAACATCAAGCATCAAGTCATACATGCATAAGATCCACAACAAGTCCCAAGCTACACATGTAGATGTCTATTGGGACAAACATCAAGCATGAAGTCATACACGCATAAGATCCACAATAAGTCCCAAGCTACACATGTAGATGTCGATTGGGACAAATTGACTTGATGAGAGTCTATGAAGGTTTTTCCTTCTCATACTACTAGACTTGATGATGGTCCATGAGACTACAATAGATAAACTATGATGAAAGTCACATAGAATTTCCATACTACCTAACCTGATATAGGTTGGTCGATTGGACCTAAAGGAGATCCAAAAGAATTCTTTATTCAACTAGGCAAGATCAAATATTCTCTATGTAGTATGGAGTTGGCAATATTAAATCAATGTAGCATGGAGATGATGACTAACCTTTGACTTGGTCTGGAAGAGTTGATAATCATTCCAAGTAGCCTAGGAGTGTTGGGAATTTTCCATGTAGCCTGAAGTTGATAGCTGTTTCTTAAATTTTTATTCTTCAATTATGCGCATTGAGAGCTACTGTTTTTCCAATGTCGTATGGATTTTATGGCAAAAATAGTGAAACCTTTAATGCACTTTTGGGCACCACGCAAGCTTCTTTTGTTGACTGGTCAACGGAGAGTCTTCCTCTCTCATGGTCACGCCACCTGCTACTTTTTTTTGTAGTGTGTTAGTATGGGGAAATGTGGCATGTGGCAGCATGTTTCTTGGGCCATCTGCGAGTGGGCAGGCCTTTGTTTCCTTGTGAGTGACTTGCTTGAAAGTAGTTTCCCAAGCGACGTGGGATAATATTTTTGCATGAGAGGCTAGAGGCTTTTTGTAGTGTAACGTGCATGTAGCAATAAGACTTGGTAGTTTTATGTCATCTTGCCGATGTGGGATTTACTTGCCTGTGCATGTGCTTGTTTGGCAGCAAGCTTATGTCTCTTGTTTGGGACCTTGGGCTGTGTTACTTTTGCTATAATGGGCTTTATTTATAAGCTTTAATCGCAGGATTTTTGTTTGGCTTGACAGACTAATTGCGTGTAGATTGGTGCGTGGCAGATTTACACCTGTCGAGTGATGGTTCACATATAATATTGGTTCTTCACTTTTGGCAGTTGCGTGTGGTAGGTTTTTTGTGTGGGAATGTGATAGCTGCTTTTTCTAGACAGTTTTGAGCCATTCGGCATGCATGAGATGTCTTTGAATTTGCTCCAACATGTTGGTCTCGGTGCTTGTCCTCTAGCTTATAGAGCGTACGCATTATTTTACAACTTTGGTCCTGCACGCTTGAAGGATGCTACTTCAGTCTATGATGCAATACCAAGCGATGTGGGACAGAGATTAAGCTTTTACTTTGTCCTTTTATAGAGGAAAGTTTTCTCTTCACGTAGGACTGGTAGTTTCATACTACTTTTCTCAAATATGGAGAGTGGGCCAATTAGAATTTTTTTTTTGGGGTTGTAGGTAGCATGATATTTTCTCATTTTGATAAATTTATCCTTTTTTTGTGGACTAGTATAGGTTTCTGATTTGTCCTTATGCGTTTTGGCATTTTGTTGATGGCTTATGCATTTTGGAAGCTAGTGTAAGGCTTTTGGGTATGGCTTTCATTTGCGCATATATGCTTGTTCACATGGCTTATGTATAAAGCATAATGGTATGTTTCGTTATAAGTATTGTATGCTTTTGTTGAGCTTTGTTGAGTAGTAGCATGGTGATACGTTTGTAACAAGAATAATGCATTGTCGAATGGGATTGGCTTAGCTTCGTGCATGTCACCTAGAATATTTCGTCTGGAGAATTGATGACTGTTTCCACTCAATTATACTTGATAGAGGATTGTCGCTTGAATGTTTCTAAGAGATTTGATTGAATAGCAGGGTTGTAGGCTCACGCTTTTGGGAGGTTGAAGAAGTCTGCTCCAATTGTTTTATGAATCGCTAAGGCCCCACGGTGGGCGCCAAATTGTGGATGCTGGATTTCGGCCGAGGTCCACAATCAGAATTTGTAGGTTGGGGGCATTAGCGATCCTGCAAGACAAAGTAGAGTGAGCGGGAGAAGACTTCCCACCGGTGTGGTGGGTGCCGGGGGCACTCCGATGCTCAAGTCAGTAATATGAAATGAGCAGTAAATATGAAAATGTGAAAGCTAGGTTTGATGTTACCTAGACCTCTCTGGGTGGCCGTGAGGGCAGTGATATGTGTCTGTGGGAGTGGGGGGCTCAGAGAGCTAATATCACATGGCAGAAGCTTGTAAGAGAGAGAGAAGTCCCAAGAGTTGAGAAGCCCCAAGAGTTGAGAAGCCCCAAGAGTTGAGAAGCCCCCAGAGTTGAGAAGCCCCCGTCTCCATTAAATATGCTTCATTTTATAGGTGGAGAAAGATGAATTCTCTGGTCTGCGCATGGGAAATGGGTCCCCATAACATGCTTATTGTCTATACTTTCGGCGGGGATAATATTTTGCATGTGGAGAGATATATTATTTGTTGGAGAAAAGAGAGAAACGGTTAAAGGGTTTGTCATTTTGTTTTTGTAAAGGCTTTAGAGTTTGATGTGCTGTGTTATCTTTTTTTAGGCCTCACCTGGTGTTGGGTTCAAAGTGAAGGACGGTTTTACCCTTGGACCAAATTTGGCCCTTACAGTTTTTATAGAGAATGGAAAAACACAATACACACAGCTCTCGGTTTTCTTTGTTTTTGTAAAGGAAGAGTTCGAACACTTTGTGGTTCGTTGGTAACGAGTTTTCGGTGGCTCCCATACTCGTTCGTTTTCCGTTGCATCCTGGGAAACAATCGTCTCACGTTCTACTGCACCTTCGGTAGGGGACAAATTGGTTTTAAGGAGATTGTTGGCATCAACAAGCCTCAGATTTTTAAGCAGTGGTTCGGTCAGAGGATTCAGAGGCATACGCTTTCATTCGTTCGTCAGAGGATCCCTTTCATCACGTCAGAAGCTCGTCGCGTCAAAGGCTCGACTTCGGCAGCCGTCAGAGGCAGAGGCATAAAGATTTCAGAGGCAGACGCACATTCAGACGTCAGAGGCAGAGGCATAAAGATTTCAGAGGCAGACGCACATTCGGACTTCAGAGGCAGTGGCTTATTTCAAAGGCAGACGCATCTGATCTCAGGGTCTGCTCCGTGGGTCTGATTCGGCCTTCAAGGTCTGCTCCAGGGCTCGCCGTCAGAGTATGCTCCAGGGTCTGCCATCAAGGTCCGATTCGCTGCGTGGGTCTGTTTTGTTCATCAGAGGCAGAGATTAATTCTGATTCGGATTTCCCTAAAATATTTGTAATATTTGTAATACAGTCTTAAAACAAATTCGACTCTGTGGATATGGAAAACAGTCCAAACACAGTAGATCCGAATATGGCAGCCTCTTCGGCTGGCCAGAATATTGTGGCAGCCCCCGTGGCTGACCAAAGTGCAGTGGCAGCCTCTTCGGCTGGCCAACTTGCTTCAGCCTCTGGGCTTAATTGGCAGCCGATGTGGCTGTTCAAGGTGTTGCTGCCTCTATGGCTAGACAACCTGTTGGACATGTGAGCCATGTCAATCCTGCTGCGGAAAAACTTGAAAAATTCACTGGTCAGAATTTCAAAAGGTGGCAACAGAAGATGTTCTTTTACTTGACCACGTTGAACCTTGCGAGGTTCCTAAAGGAAGATGCTCATGTACCCACGGAGGGTGAGATTGATATCCAAAGTATCAGTGCGATCGATGCTTGGAAACATTCTGAATTCCTATGTAGGAATTATGTGCTGAATGGGCTAAGTGATTCATTGTACAATGTGTACGCATGAATGAAAACAGCAAAAGGGCTTTGGGAATCTTTGGATCGAAAATATAAAACTGAGGATGTCGGTACTAAGAAATTTGTCGTAGGCCGTTTCCTAGATTTTAAGATGGTTGATTCCAAAACTGTGTTAAGCCAAGTACAAGAACTGCAGATTATTCTAGCATAAATTCATGCTGAGGGGATGAGTTTAAGTGAAACCTTCCAAGTAGCCTCGATAATTGAGAAACTACCACCGGGTTGGAAAGATTTCAAGAATTATCTAAAGCATAAGCGAAAAGAAATAAGCATTGAAGACTTGGTTCTTAAGCTGAGAATTGAGGAAGATAACCGAGTATCTGACAAGAGAGGAATCTCTCATGAGGCCAAGGCAAATGTTGTTGAACATGGCCATAAGAACAAGAACCTCAAGAACAAAGGTCAAAGATGGGCCCCAAAGGAGGAGTTTCCAAGAAATCAAAATTTCAATGAAGATGCTTCAACTGTGACAAAATGGGTCACCAGTCTTCTGAGTGCAGACTACCGAAGAAGAAAAAGAAACAAGAGGCTAATGTGCTGGAAAACATGACTCAAGATGTTTCAGACATTAACCTTTCTGCTGTGGTTTCTGAGGTGAATCTGGTGGGTTCTAACCCAAGAGAGTGGTGGATTGATACTGGTGCCACTCGACATGTGTGCTCGGACAAGAGCATGTTTTCTTCATTTGAGCCTGCTGGTAATGGGGAAAAAATATACATGGGAAATTCAGCAACATCTGAGATTGAAGGTCAAGGAAATGTGATTCTGAAGATGACCTCTGGGAAAGAGTTGACTTTGAACAATGTTCTGTATGTACCTGAAATACGGAAGAATCTTGTGTCTGGATCGCTTCTGAACAAGCATGGATTCCGGATGGTGTTCGAGTCTGATAAAGTAGTTTTGACTAAAAATGAGATGTATGTGGGAAAATGGTATGTAACTGATGAGCTCTTGAAGCTCAATGTAATGGTTGTTAAACCCAAGAATATCAATAAAGTTAGTTCTTCTGCTTTTATTGTTGAGTATTCTAATCTATGACATGGTAGATTAGACCATGTTAATTTTAATTCACTGCGGAAATTAATTAACATGAATCACATTCCCAATTTTAAAATTGATAACAAACATAAGTGTGATACTTGTGTTGAGGTAAAACTAACAAGATCATTTTTTCATAGTATTGAAAGAAACTCTGAACCACTTGATCTAATTCATACCGATGTATGTGATTTTAATTCAATACAATCGAGAGGCGGTAATAAATATTTTATTACCTTTATTGATGATTGCACAAGATTTTACTATGTGTATTTGATGAAAAGCAAGGACGAAGCTATAGAGAAATTTGTTCTCTATAAGAATGAAGTTGAGAACCAACTGAATAAAAGAATTAAGGAGTTAAGAAGTGATCGTGGTGGTGAGTATGTTTTTCCTTTTGAATCACTTTGTGAACAAAATGGAATCATACATCAAACCACAGCTCCTTATTCACCTCAATCCAATGGGATTGCAGAACGGAAGAATCGTACCTTGAAAGAGATGATGAACGCTATGTTAATCAGCTCTGGCTTACCTCAGAATATGTGGGGAGAAGCTGTTTTATCAGCTAATTACCTTTTAAATAAGGTACCACAGAAAGAAGCAGGGAAAACTCCTTATGAAATGTGGAAAGGAAGAGTATCTTCCTATAAATTCCTACGAGTGTGGGGGTGTCTTGCCAACTGCCACGGGTAGTCATTCCTCCACCTAAGAAGGTGAAGATAGGACCAAAAACTGTTGATTGTGTTTTCATAGGATATGCACATAACAGTAATGCTTATCGATTTCTTGTGTATGAGTCTAATGTACCAGATATTCACAAGAATACAATAATGAAGTCGAGGAATGCATCCTTTTTCGAATACGTTTTTCCCTGTAAAACTAATTCTAATTCAAATGTGCACAAACGGGCACATGAGACTATCATTGAAGATAGTCAGGACCAAGAACACATAAATGTTCCAGAGGATCAACAAGTTATTTAACTTGAACCAAGACGTAGCAAAAGAGCTAGAACGGAAAAATCATTTGGTCTAGATTTTCTAACATTTTTGCTAGAGAATGATCCTCAAAGCTATAACGAAGCTGTAAGGTCCGCTGATGGTGCTTTGTGGAAAGATGCCATCAATAGTGAAATTAAATCCATCTTACAAAATCACACCTGGGAGTTAGTGAATCTTCCTCCAGGATGTAAACCTTTAGGGTCCAAGTGGATTTTCAAATAGAAAATGAAGACAGATGGATCAATTGACAAGTACAAAGCAAGACTTGTAATTAAAGGTTACAGACAACGTGAGGTCTTGATTACTTTGATACTTATTCTCCTGTAACGAGAATAAATTCCATAAGGATGATACTAGCGATTGCATCTTTGCGCAATCTTGAGGTACATCAGATGGATGTGAAAACAGCCTTTCTGAATGGAGATTTAGATGAAGAAATCTACATGGAACAACCTGAAGGCTTTATAGCTCCAGGACAAGAAAAGAAAGTCTGTAAGTTAGTAAAATCCTTGTATGGATTGAAACAAGCTCCGAAACAATGGCATAAAAAATTTGATGATACCATGTTGTCAAATGGTTTCAAAATCAATGAATGTGATAAATGCATTTATGTCAGAGAGATAGAAGTTGGCTATGTCATTTTATGTCTCTACGTTGATGACATTTTGATTGTCGGGAGTAATGTTAAAATGGTGAAATCTACCAAGAATATGCTGAAATCCAAGTTTGACATGAAAGACATGGGTTTAGCAGATGTCATTCTGGGAATAAAGATCTCGAGAAGTCCAGATGGACTTATTCTTGATCAGTCACACTATGTGGACAAGATTCCTGGTAAATTCAACAATGATGATTCTGCTGTAGCTAGAACTCCTTTTGATGTGAGTCTACATCTATCAAAGAATAGGGGATATGGTATATCTCAAGTAGAATACTCTAGAGTTATCGGGAGTTTGATGTACTTATCGAGTTGTACGAGGCCTGATATAGCCTGTATAGTAAACAAGCTCAGTAGATATACGAGTAATCCATGGGTTGATCACTGGAAAGCAATAGTAAGGGTACTCAGGTACTTACGTTTTACTCGTAATTATGGGTTGAACTATCATAGATATCCAGCTGTAGTCGAATGATACAGTGATGCTAATTGGATATCTGACATGAAAGACTCAAAGTCTACCAGTGGCTATGTGTTTACACTAGCAGATGCATTTATATCTTGGAAATCCTCCAAACAGACTGTGATAGCCAGATCTACAATGGAATCAGAATTCATTGCATTAGATAAGTGTGCTGAAGAAGCTGAATGGCTTCGAAATTTTCTAAAAGATATTCCAAGTTGGCCTAAGCCAGTGCCAAGCAATTTGCATTCATTGCGATAGTCAATCTGCAATTGGAAGGGCACATAAAATATTATAATGGTAAGTCTAGACATATTCGTCGTAGACATAATACCGTTAGACAATTACTCTCTACTGGAGTTATTTCGATTGACATTGCGGATCCGCTAACCAAAGGGTTAAACAGAGAGTTAGTTGTGAAATCATCGAGGGGAATGAGACTAAAGCCCGTTAGATAAATGTTTATTACGAAGGAAAACCCAACCTTATTGACTGGAGATCCCAAGATCTAGGTTCAATGGGACAACCTACTCGTAAAGGACATAATTGGTTCACTGTGGGGGTTACCCTCTAGTCCATTCCTATGGTGAAATAAAACAGTGATGCTCGTATGGATAGAGGTTAAGAAAAGGCTTTTAATGATTCTTATGCGTCGGGAATCCGAGCGGAGTATTACGAGATACTCTTAAATAAGAAATCACATGTGAGAGAGAAGTGGGGCCGCTTCAAAGGGAATTGTACGGGGCTCAATTCTTAGAACTCTCGCAGAACCAGATTGATGTTCATGGCCAAAATGAACATAATAATGAGAACTCGAATGTGTAGGTAAAATATCTGTGTGATATATGTTCTCCATCTACATGAACGGCAGTACAGTTCAATGACATCGCGTCCACTGTCAGCCAGTATATGAGATATATTTTCACAAGGGAAGGTTCAAAGGCTGAGGCCTACCTATCCTATGCAAGTGTTGAACCGTTGAACTCTTCTAGGTCAAAATAAAATGTTTTATAAAATAATCTTATTTGACGTTTTTCGCCAATTTCATTCATGTGGGGGATCGTTGGAAAATGCTTATGAGTAAGCATTTTGAGGCACAATTTCAAGCATGGTCCACTTATTGTTAGTGGTTGTTATTGAATGATTCGGATACTCCTCCGTGAGTAGTTCGAAATGGTATATTCATATGCTTAAAATTGTGCTTGGGTGAATGAGAAATTATTGCTCAAAGTTCACCTATTGGTGTTGGAAAATAAAGAGAAGTGTGTTTGTCCCACATGGGAAAGAATTAGAGAGAAGTTGTGCTTATATATGATTGCTCATATGTAGATGGGTAAGAGTTATAAGGATAGAGGCTCTCTCTACGTGCGCGCGCAGGGGGGTGCAAATCAAAATCCGAATAGGCTTGGCTCGTGTGCACCAGCGCGTCCTGCGTACACGAATGCCGGACCAAATTGTGCGGGCCCGACCCAACCAATTTTTGCAAGTCTCTTTATTTTTCCAAGCCTTTTGAAGTTCCATAACAGTTGAATTAATTATACTAATTAACTTGGTGGTTACAAGCAAGTTTAAGGTCTCACACTCATGTGATTAATTGGCATATTTATTTTCCTTCTTATATAAGGCTACAGTGATTTCGTTTTTATAGAGAATGGAATGGAAAAACACAATACACACAACTCTCGGTTTTCTTTGTTTTTGTAAAGGAATAGTTCGAACACTTTGTGGTTCGTTGGTAACGGGTTTTCGGTGGTGCCCATACTCGTTCGTTTTCCGTTGCATCATGAGAAACAATCGTCTCACGTTCTACTGCACCTTCGGTAGAGGACGAATTTATTTTAAGGTGATTGTTGGCATCAACAAGCCTCAGATTGTTAAGCAGTGGTTCGGCTCAGTGGTTCGGTCAGAGGATCCAGAGGCAGACGCTTTCATTCGTTCGTCAGAGGCTCGCTTTCATCAGAGGCTCGACTTCGGCAGCCGTCAGAGGCAGATGCATAAAGATTTCAGAGGCAGATGCACATTAAGACGTCAGAGGCAGAGGCATAAAGATTTCAGACGCTGACGCACATTCAGACTTCAGAGGCAGAGGCTTATTTCAGAGGCAGACGCATCTGATCTCAGGGTCTGCTCCGTGGGTCTGATTTGGCCTTCAGGGTCTGCTCCAGGGCTCGCCGTCAGAGTCTGCTCCAGGGTCGGCGGTCAAGGTCTGATTCGCTGCGTGGGTCTGTTTTGTTCATCCGGGGCAGAGATTAATTCTGATTCGGATTTCCCTAAAATATTTGTAATATTTGTAATACACTCCCCTCTGGAATGAGGGCCAAGTACATTAAATGTATAAATTTTTATATCTGTTAATTGGATGGATCAAATATACAAATTGATATTTTCGTACTAGCAAAGGTGAAAGCATCATTCACGGACTTCTCGTGCCTTTCAAATGCGTTGCTTGGGGCCCACCCACCGAGTCAGGTGCAGAATCGTGGGGTGAGCTTCATGTGCGTTTTTCCTTTCGTCAACTATGGGTCCGCTCCTTAAATTTTTGTATTGTTGTGTGTTTAAAATAATAAATTTTAAATATAAAATGTCAAATTAATGGAGATAATAAACACTGACTTTATTAATTTATAGCTGTCTTTATCACATCATGACATGATGAAATGACAAATTATTGAAGATAGACGTGGTCAGTGCTCGTGCATGCATGCATGCATACATGCATGTCTCCTTAAGCATCATACACTTCATGAGAAGAACCCTCGTTGCAGAGCTCACTGCATGCATTCTTACAACGTACTGCTTCTTCATCAGCATCTATATATTGTCCAAACAAAACTTGCATTAGAATTATTATTTAATTAATCTATTGTAACAAATTTATATAATGTATATACATAAAGGAAATAATAATAATAATTTTTTTACCAAAGTTCTTGAGAGTGCTTATGGTAGAACACTGGGAGGATGAACAGCCCAACATGCAGTAGAATTTTGGATAATCAGATGGACATTTACTACCAGAAATAATTTTACAATCACATATTTGGGCACATGTTGCGCGTGGGGTGCCAGGTAAACGGCAGAGATTATAGCAATTTCTTGCGGTAGTGTTCTTGCAGCAGCTCTTAGCCTCTACGTGGGTCTGTGCCAAAATCGTACCAAGTATGAGAAGAACAATAAAGGAGGCTTTCGTAACTTTGGCTTCCATCTTCATTCTACTTCTTGAACAGAGACTAGAGAGTGGGGTGGGAAGAGCAGTAGCTAGTCTCTCTCTATATATAGTGTGGGATATAAGTCTGAAGAGGTTTGAAGAGCGTATGTATTAACAAGATTTTGCTTATCCGAAATCTTATCCGAAATCTGAGACCCACGAAGTAAAATTGGTTGGTGAGAGAGATAAAGAGATGTAGAAATGTAGCATACATATCATAAAATTTAATAGTAAATCCGTACATGTTATATGTTGCAAAACAGCACGACTACAGTACCCGATGGGTATTAAATATCCTCCCAAATTTCGACCCTTGATTTATTGGTGTTTTTTACATATTTATTGATAGTGTTTACATAGTCGGATTTTGCGGGGATATCCCATAAAAATTATTATATATTCTTTATTAAACGTTACATAAGTGTTGTTGCAACCGCGCTTGCAAGCGGAACTTTTCTCCATGTTCACAGCGCTCTCTCGTCTGCTTTTTGTCGTTTTCGTTTTTAAAGTTAAATATAGAGAAGCTTCATTCTATGTACATAAAGGCAGCTCCATTACACCAGTTCTTCTGGAATAACAAAAGTAAAAAAAGGCTTACTTAATAATATAGCTATTATAATATTGTATCATATTATAATATAGCTCATATTAGGGCGTCTTTGTCCGCTTTGGGCGCCTCCACATGTCTCGCACAGATTTGTACCCTAAGGATGCCTCCTCATGTGGATGGTACGTCTCGAATCTAGGCACACGGAGTCCATATGGGTGTTGAGAGCGCAACCATGGTATCATGTGTGGGACATGTGGAGGCCCAAAGTGAATAAATGTGCTCTAATATAAACTTTCTCATTATTGTAATAACATTTTCCAACTTTGGATAATGGATATGATAATATGTACAGTTATGGTAACAACTTTGTACTTGGTATGAGAAGATTGGGTTTTCATATTGAAGTTTGAATATATAATCTGATCTTAGTCATTTAAGTGTGTGTATATATATATAATATTTTTTTTTTTCCTAAATTAAAACCCTAAACCCATATGTTTATATGTATCTAAAAACTCAAGTAAATTTCAGATTCTAACGATTAAAAAAAAAAAATCTTAATGTAGTAGTAATATAATATTTTCTCGAGGTTCACCGTAGAGCTATAGAGGGATCAAACTGCCAGATTCTACAAAACCCAAATCAAGGAAGCTCCTCGGTATTTGATGAAATTTAACAAAAGTATTTTCATGTTTTAAAATTATGTGTAATCCTTCTCATGTTTAAAATTATTATCGAATAAAATATACTTCGGCTTTCCTGTGTTAAAAAATTGGTTCGTAAACATAAAATTACTGTACGTGCTTTTCTGAAAAGATTAGGTTCGGAATTATTGGAAGAATTGTGGGATTTTAAATGAATTTTCATATTAATTCAAAAAATCGATCAAAATTTGAGATGATTTTTTTTGTTGCGAATAACAACCAGGATGAAACTAAACATGATCTATTCGGGATAGAATGTCCTGATTGTCATCTCATATCTCATGTTTTACATTAAAAAACAAAAAAATTTATAACATTTATCAAAAATAAAATATTCATAACAAAATCACACAGGAATTTTGCTAAAGAAAAATTACATTTGAACCTCCAACATTTAGCTAGTTTATAAGAAAGCTTTTCTCTATGGCGCTTTCATCGAACCACCTCAAGAAACAAACAAAAAAAAAAAAAAAAACAAAAAAAAAACCCTACCACCACTTGAAGAGCATCGCTCGGAGACTCACTGAACTTGAAACCATTGTCATAGAATGAGGCAGCAAGCATTCAAGCCTTGACGACGGTCGTTGAACATTTTGAACTTGCTCTTCTTGTCTTATTGACGGCGACGGGTCTCCGGAGTTTTATGAGGGGATTTGAGAAACATAATAATGTGAAGAAAGAAGAGAAGAAGATTAGGATTTTTGGGAAATATTTTGGGGTTATTAGTGCTGGTGTTGTGATTGGCATCGCTTTCATTGGTTTTGTGATTGTAAAATTTTTTGGTTGTTTTAATTGTCTAGAGCATGGTAAAATTATTTGAATCCGGTCCGGATTCACATTAATAAAAATACGGATTGAGATTTATTTTTAAGGATCCATATGAATTCGAATCTTTAAATGAATTTAATTTCAGAATTTAAAAAATTAAATATTAAAAATTTTTTAATATTTATTTTTATATTTTATATTTATTCTAATTTATATTTATTTATAGTATTTGGATAGATTTTGAATGTAAATATTATTTAGATGTTAAATTATTATAATTAGTTAGAGTATTATTGTATTTTATTTTATTTTAAATATTTAAAATTAAATAATTTGAAAATAAAAAATAAAAAATTGGATTTTTTTGCGGATCGGATAGTCGGAGATCCGCATATATAATATCCGCATTTTTTTTTTTTTTATAAATCTACATCCTGATCTACATTTTGTCATCCCAAAAACAAGTAGAGATGGCAGCATGTGTGGTTTTTACAACAGGTTTATCAATACTAAATTCACACTATTTAGAACATTAATTACCTGTTCAAAAAAATGAATTTTTGGAGACTCAGGGAAAGTGGCAGACCATACTTAAAACTGTATCGGAAAACCTTTGTGCCTGTGAAAGAAAACAAATTTAATGAACTGGAAAATGTGTTTGCTTTTTTGGGAATGGTGTAATAAGATCTGAATTGGGCAAGCCAATGCCACGAGCAACTTCAGGAGTGGGCTGTCCATATTCAAATCCTGTATCGATCTCACAATCTTTCATATTTTTATTTTAAAAAAAAATGAAATATTTAACCCACCAATATTACATGAAAAAATAAAATTTAATCACTCCTAAAATAAAATCACGTCTCCACTCTTAGTTAACGCAAGCACAAAACAATGACAGAAGTTTGAGGAAACCGTGTGTCTCACAATTATACTTATCTAAAAACCAAATATTTGGAGATAACATGGGTGTTTGTCTCCTAAAAGTGAAATGAAAGAAAATGATCCATTCTGATTCATGACAAGAGTAACACACCATTTGGTGTGAGAGATAGAAAACACTTTTAGAGAGATTATGCAAGAAATTTTGTAGGACGTTGATCCAATAAAGATGAGAATTTTCAAGTGCTAGTGTGGTCGTCGATGTGGTTGTCGACTCTTCAAACACGGCAACAAACATCATGCCACGTTAGCAATCATTAACGGTATTATCGATTTTATTGGCTTTTGCTAATTCACGAAATCACATTAATGATCTTTTATCATGAAAAACCATAGTCCTCGTTTTGCAAACAAGGGAAAGCAGGGGTTTATTTTATTTTATTTTTCCTTTTTATTTTTATGCATGTTTGTCTTCTTCCTATGGTGTGTTTGGTGAAATACCTTGTGTGGTTGTCTGTTGGGTTTGACTCCTTATGAAACCTCCTATTACTTGCAACGAGTTTGGATTTTTAATATCAAACCCTCGCAATTCCTCTCAAAAGACATACTAAATCATTCTCAAGTGGATTATTGCCATTCTTAAATAAGAGTATGTATCTCTCTTAATATTAATGCGAATATTGTTGGAGTTTGTGTTTAGAGTACCAATCCAGACTTTTGTATTGTACATTGTAATTATTATTTGATAATAAAATACACTTATTTCATATCAATTTTTGTTTATATTGGTAAATTGTAATGTCTTTACTTATTATTTAATTAGATTAAATGTATGATAGACATAGACCATAGAATATACTTGTAGTAATATTGGACACTTGGAGTGGTCCGACATTGGGATAATGTTGCTACTAGAAGTTATTCTTAAATAGATATATTCCTAGTCGTTGATTTCAGATTTTGGTCGAATCTGCTAAACCCTAGAAGACTAGCACATGTGGTAAATTAGAATTGGAGTTCCAATGGTTTAACCCTATGGGCCATGAGTCTTTAAGGAAGCTCGTATAGACATGTGGGTATTCGTTGGAGTAAATACCGAATGGCTTACAGGATGATTCCTAAAAGTTGGTAGTACACGCTTTTGGGGGTTTATAAGGAATTACGGGTTTGCGCGGCGGAGCGCAGAAAACGAATTTTTCCGATTTCAAAATTTTTTTCTTGAAACAATTAAATAAACTTATTTATTTAATTAACCAATACTAAAATATGAATTTTTAACCCAATAAATCATATTTCTTTTAATTACCAAATTACCCCAAATTTTTGCAAATTAATTATTTTGGTGCTTATTTATGTCAATTACATATTTAATTGATTCCAAATCAATCCCAAAATAATTTTTAAAATTTGCAACATAAACCAGAAACTTTACAAAATTTCTGAAAATGCCCAGAAATTTCCAGAATTATAGAAACAGCCCAGATTTTTTATTAATTGTGATTTGGCCCAATTTGTTCAAAACACATCAAAATCAAATCCAATCAATCCCAATTTGACATTCATCAAATATACATCAAATTATATCATATATATGAAAATCCCCAAATTTGAATGGGTTAAGAACCCTAATTTTATAAATTACTCAAATTGGACAATTACATTAAATTGACAAAATTCAATACTTTGATCTTCCAATTACCACACCAATCAAGTCTCACCATCATAAAATTAATCAAGAACAATTCTAGATTAATTATGATTGGCTAATTAACTCTAAAATGACAACTTTAATTTTCTAATTAATTTATTAAGCTTAATTACAATAACAAGCAAATAAATTAATTATACATGCATGGACTCATCCAACAAGCTTCCAAAAATTTAATTACAAACTATAAGATTAGAGACATGATCTTAACAACACAATTGAAGCTAAGAAAAATTGAAATAAATTTCATGTAGAAGAAGAAGTGAAATTACTTATAAAATCTAAATTTTGCTTTGATTTGCTTTTTTTCTTCAACAAATGCTCTCAACTCTCTTTTGTAAATTTTTTGTTAAACTTGTCTAAGTTTTTGGAAAAATGAAACAAAATAATTTTGTATAATTTTCCCAAATTGCCGTTTTTGACAAGAAAAATAAATAACAAATATTCATTTTTTTGTTCAAAAACAATTAGTCCACATATAAGCTTTAATAAAGCAACCCTTTATCTTTAATAAAGTTATCAAATATGTATTCCAATTATAACATGCTATTTCCAAAGAAATCATTACTTAAGATATTTATTTATTTAATTAAATTAATTATTTAACATTTAAATAATTAAATAATTAAATACAAATATCCTAATATATGTATTGTATTTACATTAAATATTACAAATACATATATTAATGATATAAGTTTAAATATCACAAATTGATATTTAATTAATGTGTATTTAAATAAAATCAAATATTAAATATAAATACACATTAATTCAGAAATGACTGTTAGGTCCCGACTGCATGTATTTTTCGTTTAACCGTTAAACGAGTTATAAATAATTAGTATTATTCATAACAGTTTCCCTAGTGCTCTACGATTATATTTCATTAGTGAGACTCTCTAAATTCAGGCATATCCGTCACGAAATCAAATTTCGTGTCCATAATTCACCCACCTGTAAATTATGATGAACACAGATAAACTCACTGAATCATACAGATTGAGCTCACTACATACGTATAATCCCTCCATCATAGGTATCCAGATTAATCCAGAGATATATATACAAACGTCAAATCTCCATAGATGTAATCAAGTCGACGTTTCTATTTGCAATCTCTCAAAAAACACTTAGAACTAATTGCAACAGTGTATCACGGGCACATGGATTTAACAAATTATTAATTTCATATTAAATAACTATGCTCTGTACACAAAGCTGACGGATCCTATCTTGATACACACAGGATATCCTGAGCATCAGTCCACACCCATCGAACAAGCAGATGTCTGATCTAAATAGATCGGTGACATGACTGTCATCTAAGTGTGGAGAATAACTGATGAGCGGAAAATATATCAATATTACCGCCATTTTTACCTAATATTTTGTTTAGTTTCTCGGGTTTGATGAACGTTTTGATGTGTTTTAGTTTTTTTTGCAGATAAAATAAAATTGGGACTCAATGGAATCATTTAGGACGAAATGTGGAAAAAATAAGGGTAAAAACTGGACTTGACATTTGATTTTGGAGATTGGAAACTTGAAATTGCATTCTAACGAATTACAATTTTGGAAATTCAAGCTTTGCGCAATTGTCATATTTTGGCCATAACTTTTCACTTCGATATTGGATTGACGTGATTCAAGTTCCAGATTAAAAAAGACTCAAAGATCTACAACTTTGAAGTGCAAAATAATTTTGAATTCTGAAGTTTCCATGACCAAAATTGATAGAACATTCAGAAGTGTGTTATGTGTAATTATTAAAGTCATTTTCAAAAAAAAAAATAATAATAAAAAATTGTCAAACTTCCACCAAACATGCTAGCATGTTTGGTGGAGGATTTGGTGCCATGTTTGGTGCCATATTTGATGTCAAGTTTGGTGCCATGTTTGGTAGAGAAATTGGTGGAAGCCTTTAGATTTGCCTATAAATACCAAGCTAAACTTTGTAAATTTTTCATGCTTTCTTTGGAGGAATTTCTCCATGAAAACCTAAAGGAAAGTATCTTGTGTATTTATTTAAGTTTTCTTGTATTTTTTTTATTTAATTAATAAAATTTTGTGTGTTCTCATTTACAGCATGAGCATGTAATCTCTCATTCTGATCTGGTGAAAAGGTGAGACTTTTAATATAATAAATTAGATTAATCTCCCTTATTTTAAGTTTGACTATAATATGATCTTAGTCATTTAAGTGTGTGTATATATTTCTTGAATTAAACCCTAAACCCATATGTTTATATGTGAATCTAAAAACTCAAGTAAATTTTAGATTCTAACGATTAAAAAAGAATCTTAATGTAGTAGTAATATAATATTTTCTCAAGGTTCACCGTAGAGCTACAGAGGCCTCAAACCGCCAGATTGGTATAACTCCCAAGACCTATAAAACACATAGGGAAGCTCCTCTGTATTTGATGAAATTTAACAAAAGTGTTTTCATGTTTTAAAATTAAGTATAATCCTTCTCATGTTTAAAATTACTATCGAAAAAAAATATATATATCGGCTTTCCTGTGTTAAAAGTTTGGTTCGTAAACATAAAAGTATTGTATGCGTTTTTCTGAAAAGATTAGGTTGGGAATTATTGGAAAAAATTTGGGATTCTGTATGAATTTTTATCATAATTAAAAAATTTGTCGAGATTCGAGACTATTTTTACGTTGCGAATCACAACCGAGATGAAACTAGACATGATCGGTTCGGAATAAAATGTCCTGATTGCTATATCTTATCTCATATTTTACATTAAAAATCAAAATATTTATAACATTTATCAAAAAAATTATTTATAACAAAATCACATAGAGGAATTTCGCTAAAGAAAAATTACATTTGAACCTCCAACGTTTAGCTAGTTTGTAAAGAAGCTTCTCTCTATGGCGCTTTCATCGAACCACCTCAAGAACCAAAAAAAAAAAAAAAAAAAAATACTACCACCACTTGAAGAGCATCGCTCGGAGACTCATTGAACTTGAAACCATTGTCATAGATAAGGGTGGCAAAAAAGCCCACGGCCCGGGCCGGGCGGGCCTTAAAATGAAAGCCCGGCACGGGCCCGGGCCGGGCTTTCCTATTTTGGCCCGGGCCAAAATAAAAAAAAATAAAAAAAAAAACATATATATATTTTTTAATATGCTTGTATCATTTTTATTATTTTTAGTATTTAAATTGTTAATTTATCACTAAAATTTGTGATTTATTTATAAATTGTCTTTATATATAGTGTAAATATATTTTATATTTGTATTTTTTTTAATTTTTTTTTAAAATTCGGGCCTAAAAAAAAGCATGGCCCAAGCCCAAACCCACCCGACTCGGGCCGGGCCGGCCCGGCCCATTGCCACCCCTAGTCATAGAATGAGGCAGCAAGCATTCAAACTGTCAAATTGCAAATATTATTGTAAATATAATTGAACTTTATATGGATTTTAAATTGTAAATATTGTTTTTAGATGTTAAATTGCTATAATTTAATTAGAGATATTATTTTATTTTATTTTAAATATTTCAAAATAAATAATTTAAAAACAAAAATAAAAAATAAAAAATCAGATTTTTTTGCCTATCATGATGGTCGGAGATCCGTATGTATAATATCTGCATATTTTTTTACCGATCTAGATTCTGATCTATATTTTACCATCCCAAAAACAAGTAGAGATGGCAGCATGTATGGTTTTTACAACATGTTTATCAATACTAAATTCACACTATTTAGAACATAAATTACCAATTCTTAAAAATGAATTTTTGGAGACTCAGAGAAAATGGCAGAGCATACATAAAACTGTATCTGGAAAACCCTTTGTGCCTGTGAAAGAAAACAATTTTAATAAATTAGATGGGAGAAATTTTCACAGCTTGCAGAGATTTAAACCCAGAAGCCACAGAATTCCTTATTTATATCAGTAAGTATTCCTTAGCAAAATGTGTTTGCTTTCTTTGGGAATGGTGTAACAAGATCTAAGTTGGGTAAGTCAACGCCATGGACGGCTTCAGGAGTGGGCTGTCCATATTCAAACAGATCTGTACGAATCTCACAATCTCTCATATTTTTCTTTTAAAAAATAATGAAATATTTAACCCACCAATATTATATGAAAAAATAAAATTTAGTCACCCGTAAAATAAAATCACACCTCTGCTCTTGGTAAACGCAAGCACGAAACAATGACAGAAATTTGAGGAAACCGGTGTCTCACAATTCTACTCATCCAAAGACCAAAAATTATGGAGATAACATGGTGGGTTTGTCTCCTAAAAGTGAAATGAAAGAAAATGATCTATTCTGATTCATGACAAGAGTAACACACCATTTGGTGTGAGAGATAGAAAACACTTTCAGAGAGATTATGCAAGAAATTTTGTAGGACATTGATCTAATTAGGATGAGAATTTTCAAGTGTTAGTGTGGTTGTCGATGTAGTCGTCGACTCTTCAAACACGACAACAGATATCATGCCACGTTAGCAATCACAAATAGTACTATCGATTTTATTGACTTTGGCTAACTAACGAAATCACATTGATGGTCTTTTATCATAAAAAATCACAGTCCTCCTTTTGTAAACAAGGGAAAGCATAGGTTTATTTAATTATATTTTATTTTTCCCTTTTTATTTTTATGCTAAATGTTTATCTTTTTCCTATGGTGTGTTTGGTGAAATACCTTGTGTGGTTGTCTGCTGGGTTTGACTCCTTATGAAACCTCCTACTACTTGCAATGAGTTTGGATTTTTAATATCAAACCATCACAATTCCTCTCAAAAGACGTACTAAATCCTTCTCAAGTGGATTATTACCATTCTTAAATAAGAGTATCTATGTCTCTTCAAATATTAATGCGAACATATATATCTCAACTTTAGTGTGGAGGTATCAGTTCTAGAAGAGATTTTTCGAACTATATTCGGTAGACTTATAACTGAACTATACTATATAAATTTATACTCTCAAAACCCCAAATTATAATATTAAACGTCCGTGCAAGCCATATGTGGGTAGGTATCTCTCTCCAAATATTAATGTGAACAAATATATCTCCTCAAGTGTATGATAAAGCTATCGCGTCTAGATTTTCGAGTTATATTAAATATATTTCTAATTTAATTATGATTATATAAATTTATAGGTTCTTGGGTGTTGGGGATGACATTTTGGGTACCGTCGGAGGCCATTGGAACGGAGGTTGGAGATTGTGGAGAGGAAAAAAAAATTAGAGAAGGGATCTGGGCGCTGATACCATGTAGAATTTGAAGAGGACAAGTTGAAGAAGAATATATTCTCTCTTATTATTTACAATGACATTTAGTACTATAAATACACAATGTTTGAAATTTGAAATAGGAAAGAGATTAACTACTAGATAAAAGATATAAGTACAAAAGATTCAAAAAAAAGATATTCCTTGATTTTCTCCCTTTAATTATCTTGATTATGGAATCTTATCAACATGTGTGTACAAAAGGACTTATAAAAAAAAATACTTTGCTATTGCCATCCAAACACGATTTTTGTTAATTATTCTAGATTTGAACTATTTTAACAAGTTTATTTAACATGCATATCAAAAGGTCCTCATATGCTAATATAAATTTTATGAGGAAAATATATATTTTTTAAATAAAAAACAAAAACTCTGAGGAAGCAATAAGTTGTTGGCATTTTGGTGAAATTGACCTATTTTCTTCACAGACCACTACAATTATAATGAAAAAAATAGGGAGTTTAATAATTTTTATCGAGTTTTTAGACGACAGCGCGACTCTCACTTGTTTGATTTTAAATAATAAATTAATAATATTATGACCATAAATTAATTACATTCATCACTTCAAGTGCAAATAGAGTAATGCTACTCTTTCCGACGCACACAACTGATTTCGTTCTCGAATAAATAAAAAATTTACGTCGTAGCATAATTTTTGTCTACCAACAATAAAATCAAGTGTGTGCGTCTTGAAATATATCATTTTTGATGCAAATATATTTCTTTTGTCTTTGTTTATTTAGACGGATATTTCCGTCTCTATTTCACAGTTTTCTTGTAGTGTATCTGACCCGTTAAATTAACAAGTATGAAAAATTATACTATTACTCACCCCTAATGAACCGAGTCTCGTGTGCTTCCATCATGGGCTGCACCATGAGTGAACTATCCATGCTCAAGCCCAGTGCCGATCCCATAATTTCTTGTATTTTTCTTTTTATAATAATAATAAAATATTTAACCCTCCAATATTACATGAAAAAAAAAATTTAGCCACCCTTAAAATAATTTTTTACCTCCGCCTTTGCCTCCATCCCACGAAGATTTTTTTCATCCTTAATAAAACTTATCGAAATATGGCACTCGCTAGCAGACTTTGAACTCTTTTTTTTTTGAAACGTTGGAAATCCTACGGTCAAACTATCCTATCAGAACTTAAACAGAATAGGTAAAACCTTTGAATGTCCTAGATTCTTACAAGAAAACGCATCTCATGGATTCGAATACAGGATCTTGAATGTCCTAGATTCTTACTCTCTCTCCATAGCATCACGTGATTACGTGCAAAACCAGAGATTTAGCAAACTCATTTATTAATTGCTTTTCAATTTCATCCCAAGCTTGGATGGAGCAGCGGCTTATCAAAAAACGAAAAGCTTTTGATCAGCGAGGTGATATGGCCATTGCTGCTTTGGCTCAGCATCACGTTACAAGGGCCAAGTACATTATGTTCGGGTAAATGTATAAATGATATTTTCGTACTAGCAAAGTTGGCCAAGTACATCATTCACGGACTTCTGGTGCCTTTTCCGTCTCTATTTCCATTTTTATATTATTTATTCTTTTGTGCGGTTTCTTTTTTTTCTCCCTCTTGGATTTTGCTTTTCTGTCAATTAACAAAATATAAGAGAGGACTTTCAAATCCGTTGCTTGGGGCCCACCCACCAGAGTCAGGTGCAGAATCGTGTGGCGAGGTGAGCTTCATGTGCGTTTTTCCTTTCGTCAACTATGGGTCCGCTCCTTAAATTTTTGTATTGTTGTGTGTTTAAAATAATAAATTTTAAATATAAAATGACAAATTAATGGAGATAATAAACACTGACTTTATTAATTTATAGCTGTCTTTATCACATCATGACATGATGAAATGACAAATTATTGAAGATAGACGTCGTCAGTGCTCGTGCATGCATGCATACATACATGCATATGTCTCCTTAAGCATCATACACTTCATGGGAAGAACCCTCGTTGCAAAGCTCAGTGCATGCATTCTTACAACGTACTGCTTCTTCATCACCTTCTATATATTGTCCAACCCCAAACAAACCAAAACAAAACTTGCATTAGAATTATTATTTAATTAATCTATTGTAACAATTTTATATAATTCATATACTTAAAGGAAATAATAATAATAATAAATTTTTTTTACCAGAGTTGTTGAGAGTGCTTATGGTAGAACACTTGGAGGATGAACAGCCCAACATGCAGTAGAATTTCTGATGATCAGATGGATAATCAGATGGACATGTAGTACCAGAAATATTTTTACAATCACATAATGTGGCACATATTGGGCGGCTGGTGCCAGCGAAACGGCAGACATTATAGCAATTTCTTGCGGTAGTGTTCTTGCAGCAGCTCTTAGCCTCTACGTGGGTCTGTGCCAAAATCGTACCGAGTATGAGAAGAACAATAAAGGAGGCTCTCGTAACTTTGGTTTCCATCTTCATTCTACTTCTTGAACAGAGACTAGCTAGAGAGTGGGGTGGGAAGAGTAGTAGCTAGTCTCTCTCTTTATATAGTGTGGGATATGTACGTATTGACAAGATTTTTTGCTTATCCGAAATCTTATCAACATCTCCTATATACCACAAAATATATATTAAAATTAAATTTTGAATCACGTGTGTACCACAAAACATCAACATGTTTCGCGTGAAGTAAAAGAGAGACAGTAAAATATGAGATAGAAGATAAGATTTGTCAAATAAATATGGAGTGTTGGATAATAATTTTAGTTATTTAGATCAAATATTCGATGAAAACTCAAAAATATTATAGTAATTAATATAAATAGGCATACATTTAATGACGTTTATATTAAAAAAAAAAAAAAAGCACATTAGTAATGCAATATGTTGCAAAAACTTGAGGCATTCATTGTTTACTCTTACACACATAAATCCCGAAAGTACATACACCCCTTACTGTAGCTACAGTGATTATTGTAGCATCACTGTAGCTACAGTGAGGAGAGTGTATTTACTTTCGGTATAACTTGGGTGTCAGTTACTTGGGTTCATTATTAGGATCACAGATTGAGTCGCACGCATTCATATAGGATCATGTTTAGGATTTTGTTTGACTGCTTATGATTGCTTTGGAGACATTTATGTCATTGCATGCTACTACTTTTATTGCCATAGTGATTAGGCTATTGGGTCGTTCTATGTTATACCATGTTATTTTACTAGTAGGGGTGTTCACGGGTCGGGTCGGATCGGGTTTTTTTTTTATTTTTTAATGACCCGATCAGGTCGGGTCAGTCGACCCGAAACACGAAAATTGAGTACATGACCCGCGCGGGTCGGTTCAGAACGGGTCGAGTCAAAAAACTGAAGGTCGAGTCACCATAAAAATGCAGTAAATATAATATATATATATATATATATATATTCATTGATACAAATTTAACAAGTCAGGTGAGTGGCTGAGATGGCAAAGTAATTGATTAATATCTAACTGATCTTGAGTTCGATTCTCACCATCTACATTTTGTTTAATAAATTAAAATTTCGAAAATTGCTTAAGTTAGGATTCGAACCTGGAACCATTTAAAGACAAAGTAAAGACTTTACCATTTCAGCTACACTTATTTCTATTAAAAATTATATCATTAAAAATATATATATTATAATTATTATATTATTTACCTAGGGTCGGGTCAGGTCGGGTCAGTCGCGAGTTTTCTAACCAAAACCTGTATTTCGGGTCGGGTCAAAATTGACCAGAAATTGAATTTTAAAATTATTAAACCCGATCGGGTCGGGTCACGGGTCGACCCGACCCTATGAACACCCATATTTGCTAGCATGTTGTGTTATAGGTATAGACTGTTTAAGGTCTGGTATTGTACGAAATTTATACCCTGAGACTGAGTGTGCTCAAGGGTTATGATGTTAGCTGCCACGAGACCGCGGAAGATCATGTGATCATGTTGTGTTGCACATTATGTGTAAGCATGTGGATGTATGTGTTTCGAGACTGTTTGGGCCTTGTGTTATGTTTGTCGAGTTGCGCGAGGAAATATGTTTTTAATTGGTTGCTCTTCTTTCATATAGTGAGTTATGGCGCGAGGGAGGCTACTAGATTTGCAACCGCCAGTGGATCCATTTGGGACTAGTTTGAGTCCGCTGTAACCACATCCGGCTGATGGTGAGTTCCTCGATCTGATTAGGGACGTTGTGAGGGGCATTACTTGAAAGGATGCGAGGGTTGAGGACCATGAGTCTGTTGTTGTTCATACCTTTCAGCAGCAGAACCCGTATATTTTCCATGGTGGACCTGACTCACAGTTAGCTGAGGATTGGCTCACGCGAGTCAGTGATATCTTCAGGTTGCTTCGCACTGTGAATCAGTACAGGGTGGGTATGGCTACCTTCCTGTTTGAGGGTGAGGCTGATATGTGGTGGGATTCTCTATCCCACACAGTGGACGTTGAGCACCTCAATTGAGTGGAGTTTGTCGACCTGTTTAATAGAAGGTACTTTCAGAGCTATTTGAGGATGTCTAGAGCACAAGAGTACCATGTTGTCATAGGGAGACATGTCAGCGGCTGAGTATAGCGCCTGGATCACAGATTTGTCTCGCTTTACTACTTCCCTTGTTGCCGATGATGACGCAAAGGCAAGGAGGTTCTTGGCAGGCTTGAGACAAGCTAATAAGTTTTGAGTTAACATGTTTGGAGAGCTCTCATTTGAAAAGAAAGTGGTGAAGGCTTCATTGCCCCAGACTATTATGTATTGGGATTTATGTTCTGAGTGTCAATCTGGATCGTATTTTTGACCAGTGTACGGGCCAAATTTGGGCCAATGGCAATTTAGTCCTTTTACTCCAGGCCCAAGTTTCTACCTCAGAAGGAAGCCCGGTAATTAAAGTGAATAGTGGCCTAGAGATTCATAAGCCCAGGCCCAGTGAGGAGCCATGTAGCGCCCAGGCTCATTAATGCCACCCACAAGCCATCCGTTCCAACCTGCAAGCAGTAATGGCACTTCATTAAGTTGACTGTTACCATGTTCTAAACGGGCAAATAATCAAAAGACAATGAATAAAGGCACACGTTACTATACCATGGATATTTAAGGAACCTGACTCCAAGAGGAAAGGGATCCAATTTCTAGCTCTCCTACTCATAGCTCTGGGACTTTCACAAAAGTCACCATACCTGCTATCTACGGCCCTCACGGCATCCTACGAAGCTCAAGGATCGCCAGTGCCCCTATACAAAATCTCAATTGTAGACCTGGAGCGAAAATCAGCGTTTACAATTTGGCGCCCACCGTGGGGCCCTAGCAATCCATAGCATGCAAAGATTTCTCCATCTTCGATCCTTTCAGACATTCATACTTATATGGCGTCGCGCAACGAGTAGACTCCAAGTCTTATGATCACCAAATTCGCCATCTTCCAAGGATAATTACAAACGTTGGAGCACATTTCTTCAACCTCATAAAGGCCCGAGACTACGGGTCACCCCAAAAATCCAAATAATTTGATATGATCTTTAAGAAGCATTTAACAATGGGGCAAGCGGAAATCCACCATCAGACGACCGTCCACGAAATCACCGAAGAAGAAGCCATATCCCACCAGTAGACTAATTACAGTTAGTCATTCCCTTCAATGGAATTGTATTTCCCACCATTTACCACTAGTGATATGAATTTGGCTTGAGGAGATTGTCCCAATCGACGGTACCCGAATGAAGTCTCGACTTGGACATCCCAGTTAACATTGTCAGGTATGACTTCTACTTTTTAATAATGTCACAATCGACATTAGAAAGACATGAGACTTGTGATAAATGTCATAGTCGGTATTACAATTTGTAGTATGTTATGGGTGTCCCAGTCGACACAACGATTTACAACTAGGTACGATTAGGTACTGGTTTAGGATGACTCAATCGACATTCACAATGTTTGGTATATAACTCGTTAGGAGTTTCCTACTCGGTATTATAGTGTTATTGAGGATGTCTCAATTGATATTACTTTATGTAGCTTGTCACTTGTTAAAGATTCTACTTGACACCCCACATAACGCCTGTTTACCATTAGATAAAACACAGATCAATTTCCTATATGTCAAAATAGATTGCCAACAGCTTCGTACTACTTGTAATGATTGTTATCTTCCTCAAAAGACATAAGAAGATAGTTCTTTTCTCCATACGACAAGGTGGTCGTTGACTCTTCACAATATAAAAAGATAGACATCTCTTCCAAACGACAGAGAACATAGTTATTACTCCAGATGATATGTATGATTTACCATCTTTTCCAGACGACATAGATATAAGGTCATATTCTTTAGACTACTGATCCATATAACGTGTGAGGAATATCGACTCGCTCGAACCACGCATAAGGAATGTTATCCCACGAATCGGAAGAACAATCATACGACATGTTTTTCATTTCCTTCAAACGACCTCGTTGAAATGTCGTCCACTTCTGTTTGCATGGAATGGTTGCTGACTCTTCCGGACGACATAGGAAGCTATTCTTTCATTCTTCAAATGACATAATTAAGCTCACATCTTCATTCAAAGATATTCATCTCCCTCATACGACAAGAAGAACTTAGCCTATCAATTGGCTGAATCAAAAACAGATTACCCTCCAACCTATTAATACAGGACGAGCACAACCACTCAAAGACAGCTTACCCAGAACATCTATGTCGCCTCAACATACAGATCACCCCACAAGTCCATTCCATGACAAACCCATCACCAAATCCATTACCCACGCAACCTTTTGTCGAATCAAGCATAAAGCCTTGCAAATTGATCAACATTCCAAGAAGTCATCGCGCTATCACGAGTCCCACAAAAGTGGAGCATGAATGAGAAGTCACAACAAAATCACCTTCTCCACTCAGCCATTCATCAGTTGCAAGAACCCGTTTATGGGCCACCGCCAACAACTACAAAATAAAGTGAGCATGTTCTACAGCACCAGGTGCGTCGAATGTGTTTGCTCGGGATCCTCTGGCGATAACCAGAATGTCATTCTTCTTTCGCTCCCAAGTTTCGATCTTCATTGATTCAACACTAAATTGTCTTCTTCTCTACAACGATCTTATGACACTCAGCCTCCTTGAATTGAATATCCATACCTTTCTTCCTCACAATGTTGCGAACTGGCTCAACAATACTACGAGCTTCCACTATTCTCTTTGAAATTCTTGGCAACAAAGGAGTAATTGCGATGAGAAACCACTAGAACTTTATTGGAATTACTTCTCAAATTTTTCAAGAAGCTACTCTCTGCCCAGCCAGTGTTAAGCACCACCACATTCGTTTTCTTGAATTCACCATCCCGAGCTCCTTGCACGACCATCACAAAACAAAGTCGCATGAACTCCATACCAAGAAAGTGAAAAAGAAATCCCAGTTCCAGTGAAATGAATTCACGCGTGTAGCTGTTGTCATGCTTGTTCGGCATGATGGAAAATTGCAAGGATGGCCCTAACAAAAAAAATAGGGACTATAATAAACCAAACAGCCCCATATGTGAGACAATTCAAGCCGTGAAGATCCCCAACAAAGTAAGGGTAGAGGAATAATGGTAGAAGAAGAAGACGACACCACCAACATGGCAAAAAGTGGCTCTCCAGCTCCCGAAAGTAACAAAGTTTAATTCAGGCTCAGCAACGAGTCATCATCGACGGGAATGGAAATCACGGGTCTCAAGCTTGTGGCAGCTGACATGCCAAAACCAGATATCGAAGCTTCCTCATATAGACTTGTTGTCACCATTGGACCAAAGGTGGTGCCCTTGGGAATGGTCCCATTGGAGGCGGTCGCAGGAAAAACAAGAATCATCAGCTCATGTGTCTGCGACTCCTTTCATTCACCATCATCTTTTGGAAATGAGCTCTCATTCGACACTATGAGATGTTCCTAATTTGGAAGACCATCAGTCGACAAGTATAAAAGTGCAAGCTCACCGTCCAGAAAGAGACGACTATTCATGGCCCAACCAATATGCGCTTTAGCACTTTCATACAAGCACGACACGTGTCAGCTCGTATGGCTTGCATGTCTCGCTTTTTAGATGATGGGCTCGAATGGCTCATTTTTAGATATGGGCTCGCTTGGCCCATTTTTGACCAACCCATTGACCGTAGACGCATTAGACAGAAAGTGCGAAGGATTTTAATCTAGGAAATGATTCCATTCGACGGAACACCTATACGGCAATATGAAGAATCTTATTTACAGGATCCATGGCATGACCAGCGAAATTCAACATTTGTTCCAGACAATAAGTGAGTATCTCATTCGACACTACGATGGTGTAGTCTCGGATCAAGGAAGATGCTTCAAGTAAGATATATCATGAGATGATGTCCCACTCAGCATCACAAGGCTGTAAACTCCACTCAATGAGGGAGCTCCAAATGAAGGCTCATCATGAGATGGGCGACATATTGGATACTACACTCAGCATTGGGCGAAATGTCTCACTCGACGTGACACGTATGAGGCTTGGCACTTATTTGAGATCCCATTCGACGAGTCATGGATGTAGGTTAGGTAGTATAAAGAACCTCTTAAACCTTATCAGGTCCAGTCAACCAGCCACTATCAGGTCAGGTAGAGTGAAGATTATTTTGGGCCTTCATCAAGTTCGTTCCATTGTAGTCTCATGGAACATTGTGGTCTCATGGACCCTCATTAGGAGAATGATGGGTGATAACCTTGACAGACCTTCATCAAGTCCAGTCGACCGGGGACATCCCCCATGGACTCATGTCGAGTCAAGTTGTGGACATGGATTACACCATGTCGTATGAATTATACATTCCTGGACTCATCAAGTCCAGTCGACCGGGGACATCCCCCATGGACTCATGTCGAGTCAAGTTGTGGACATGGATTACACCATGTCGTATGAATTATACATTCCTGGACTCATCAAGTCCAGTCGACCGGGGACATCCCCCATGGACTCATATCGAGTCAAGTTGTAGACATGGATTACACCATGTCGTATGAATTATACATTCCTGGACTCATCAAGTCCAGTCGACCGGGGACATCCCCCATGGACTCATGTCGAGTCAAGTTGTAGACATGGATTACACATGTCGTATGACTTATATCTTCCTGGACTCATCAAGTCCAGTCGACCGGGGACATCCCCCATGGACTCATGTCGAGTCAAGTTGTAGACATGGATTACACATGTCGTATGACTTATATCTTCCTGGACTCATCAAGTCCAGTCGACCGGGGACATCCCCCATGGACTCATGTCGAGTCAAGTTGTAGACATGGATTACACATGTCGTATGACTTATATCTTCCTGGACTCATCAAGTCCAGTCGACCGGGGACATCCCCCATGGACTCATGTCGAGTCAAGTTGTCGACATGGATTACACCATGTCGTATGAATTATACATTCCTGGACTCATCAAGTCCATTCGACCAGGGACATCCCTCATGGACTCATGTCGAGTCAAGTTGTAGACATGGATTACACATGTCGTAGACATACTCATGAGTCAAGTTGTAGACATACACATGTCGTATGACTTATATCCTGAACCTCATCTGGTTTAAACTGTACGGGCCATATTTGGGCCCAAGGGTCAACCGGGGTTGTTATATCTCCAAGTTCATTATCCTGAATCTTCATCTAGACCAGTCGACCTGGGACATCCCTCATGGACTCATGTCGAGTCAAGTTGAAGACGTATATTACTCATGTCGTATGACATATATTCTGACCTCCATCTGGTTCAGCTAACTGGGTACTTCCCTAATGGCTCTTATAGAGTCAAGTTCATGATCTTGACCTTCATCTAGCTCATTTGACTGGACACATCCATGATGGATCATGTAGATTCAAGTTCATAACTTGACATTCGTTCGGTTCAATCAATAGGTAGCATCGACGCTCAGGTACACCTACATCGAATGGCTCGACACGCGCATCAAATACTCTCCAAGCCAAGGACTCCTTGACTTAGAGAGTAGGGGACAAACTGTACGGGCCAAATTTGGGCCAATGGCAATTTAGTCCTTTTACTCCAGGCCCAAGTTTCTACCTCAGAAGGAAGCCCGGTAATTAAAGTAAATAGTGGCCTAGAGATTCATAAGCCCAGGCCCAGTGAGGAGCCATGTAGCGCCCAGGCTCATTAATGCCACCCACAAGCCATCCGTTCCAACCTGCAAGCAGTAATGGCACTTCATTAAGTTGACTGTTACCATGTTCTAAACGGGCAAATAATCAAAAGACAATGAATAAAGGCACACGTTACTATACCATGGATATTTAAGGAACCTGACTCCAAGAGGAAAGGGATCCAATTTCTAGCTCTCCTACTCATAGCTCTGGGACTTTCACAAAAGTCACCATACCTGCTATCTACGGCCCTCACGGCATCCTACGAAGCTCAAGGATCGCCAGTGCCCCTATACAAAATCTCAATTGTAGACCTGGAGCGAAAATCAGCGTTTACAACCAGTAAATAAATACAAGCAATGCATTTTCTTATAATATTACTATATTTATGGTAACCCCACTTGTATTTTGTATATATATTCAGTCTGATCCAGTTAAGATCGAGACTGACTATGAGTTAGTGATGTATATATTAGACAAAGGCCCGCAATATACAGTAGTCACAACATTACAATGAGGGGGTTTGTAATGATCATTGGGGTGTCACTACAGTGTATATTCTCAAATAGAGTTCCTGGTCGAGATTAACTGACACGGGTTGGTCAGTGAAATCGCGGGAGACCAGTACATGTATATACAAAGATATGATCTACTGATTGGTCTTGGTGAATCAATAGTCTTTGAGACTCGTATATAGACATATAAGTATTCATTTGAGGAGCATCGAACGACTCACCACATGATTTCTAATATAGGGTACACCTACGTCAATAAGAATCTTCTCGAGTCGAGTAGCATAGCGGTCATTCGACTTGAGATACCATTGTAGATGTGTGAGCTATCCTCCACACTTTGACGGTAGTGATGTCACCGATCTTTTAAGATCAGAAATTTACCTGTCTGTTAGGTGTGGATTGATGTTCACGATATCTTGTGATGTATTTAGAGAGGAACTGTTAGTCCCATGTACGGGATTTGGGCATCTACTTAATAATTCTCTAAAGAATCTGGCGAGAGCATACTGTGGAACAGTTCCGAGTATTGATGTAGAAAATTAAGATTATATATTGTGACATATATAATTGTAAATGAAGGAGATTTGATGTTTTATCTATATCTACGGTACAATTCGGATGGCCTATCACAGATAGATTATACGTATGCGATGACCTTAACTTGTATGTTTCGGCGTGGTTATCTGTGGTCGTCGTAACTTGTGAGTGGGCGAATTACAGACACGAAAATATTTTTCGTGATAGATATACCTGAACTTAGAGAGTCTCGCTAATAAAGATATTCGTAGAGTATTATGAAAATTTATTACGAATAATATGATTATATGTAATTGTTATACATGTCAGGGAATTTTATATCTAGTGTGTATATGTATGTGATACGTAATTTTGATTGGATACACATTAAAAATATTTGATCATTGATACATGTTCGAAATATATTTAATTTATTAATGTAAAGAATTAATATATATTTTGGTAATAATTTTAATTTGGTTAAAATTATTATGTGTCTTATTAATTAAATTTGATTTAATTAATTATAAATAATTAAATTATCTTATGTTGATTAAATTTATTGGATAAACTTGAGCTTAAAATTATCAATTTTCCTCTCTCTTTAGCACACTAAAAAACGTGAGCAATTTTTGTGTGGGGCTTTTCTTGTTTTCAATTTTAAGCCACCCACGTGGCCTTTGAATTGTTGGCTTCTTCTTGCTACTCTTCAGAAGCTTTCACGTGCTTAATAATAATAATAATAATAAATGAAAGTCAAGTGGCCTTTAGTTGTTTGAAAGCCATTACGTGGCTAACTCTTGTTTGTTTTTTTTGTTTTTTGATTTTTATTAAAAAAAATTGGAGTAGGCTTTATAATTAAAGCCATTTCACGTCGCTGTGTGGGGGTTTTCATTTTAAGCTTCTCTGAGAAGCTTTAAAAGGAAGCTGACGAAGCTTTTGAAAGTAAGCTTCTTAAAAGCTTTCAACGTGAAAGTTAAAAATAAAAAATAAAAAATAAGAGAGGTTTGTTAGATTGTATATCCTAAAATCAGTTATAAATTGTTGTACATATAATGTCATTATACAGTAAATTAACATGCAATCAAACATATCAAACCAGAAAGTAGATCTAATATGCGTAAACCCTAAAAATAAACTTTAAAACTTGAGAATAAGAAAAACCTTGTTACAAAGACGAAAACAGTAGTCCGGATCGAGAAGATTCTCCGTCCTTAAGAACTTATCGGCCCCGTTTCAGTGCTCTACGGATTTGTGGCCAATGTTCTCTCAGGATAACCCGGATTCCTCTTGTTCAATGGGCACTCCTTAACAAGATCTTGAACTGGGAATATAGTGGCCCTCTCTCAGACTCAAAGACAAAATGAGACTCTTTTGTTTGGATGAAATTCAGATTTCTATTTCTGTGTATATAAAGGAACATAATGACTTCCTTTTATAAGCACGGAAGGATGCCTCAAAGCCACCCTTTGGGTTAGAGTGCAACCCTCCTAAGGGTTGCACCCCTCATATGTATCTCATGAGCATATGACCATGTTACACACAAATGGAGGACATGTCCCTAAGGGGTACCATCCAATGGATATGTCCCTCCTCCATCTAAAGAAGTATATTTGAAGATTTGAAAAATTTCCAACAATCCCCCACAATTCTTCAAATATTCATGCAGACACTTGAGAGAGTTACCGTGAACTAAAGCTGCATCAAAATAGGTAGCTTTCGCCTTGAACTTTTCCTATTGAATGACAATCGGATTTACTTGGCAAACCAGTGACCCATAGTCTTGAACTGTTCTGTCGTTGGTGTAAACCAAGACAATTTCCAACACACAGCTTTACTTCGACCATTTCCCGTTCTACGGTTGTGTTCATTTCGGCCCTGAACAATGGTCCCAGATTCATCAAGTACTTTAGGGTAACCCGCCTTTAAAGGTTCCTATGGAAGCGACCTCACTTCTTACTTGAAATAGGTGATCTACTATGAAGAGGTAATCTGTCTTTACCCCCATTAGGACTCATCTCCTAATATAGTGATCATTAAAAGCCTTAGCTTATCCTAACCATGACAGACAGCACTCAGCGTCATTATCGGATGGGGAAAGAGTACAAACTCTTCAGTGCTTGTTTTGAATTGCACAAAGTTTCTGTTGTCCCTTTTAAACCTAGATCTTGAGATCTCCAGTCAGCTAGGTTGGGTTTCCACAGTGACAATTCTTAGATTATAGGCTTCAAGCCCATTCCCCTCGATGACTTCTCAACTTGCTCTCGAGGTAAACCTTTAGTTAATGGATCCGCTAGGTTTCCTTCGACTTAATATAATCGATCGATATTATGCTACTCGAGAGCAGTTGACCTATGGTATTATGTCTCCGACGTATGTGTCGAGACTTACCATTATATATTGTATTTTGGGCTCTCCCAATAGTCGATTGGCTTTCACAATGTATGCTAATCGTTGGCACCGGTTTGGCCCAACTAGGAATATCCTCCAGGAAGTTTCTAAGCCATTCTACTTCTTCCGCTGTTTTGTCTAATGCTATGAACTCTGATTCCATAGTAGTCTGGGCAACACATGTTTGCCTCGAGGATTTCCATGACACGGCTGCATTACCAAGTGTGAAAACAAATCCAACCGTAGATTTGGAATCCACTGTATCAGATATCCAGTCAGCATCGCTGTATCCCTCTAGAACAACATGATATCTCTCGTAATGTAGCCCATATTTTGAAGTTTCTCATACCTCAAAACACTTACTATGACTTTCCAGTGGTTATGTCATGGATTGCTAGTATATCTGCTAAGCCTATTCACAGCTTGAGCGATATCAGTTCGTGTGCAATTCGTGAGATACATCAGACTTCCGATGATCCTTGAATACTCTAATTGCGATATACTTAAGCCAGTATTCTTTGATAGAGGAAGAGTTAGGTTAGCTACTCCCAAATCTTTCATATCAAATTTGCTGGATAACACTTTCTTGGTAGACTGAATCAACTCATGATTATTACCAATTATCAGCATATCGTCTACATAGAGACATACAATGACATATCATTCTTGAGTTGATTTGGTGTATATACACTTATCACACTCATCGATTTTAAACCCACTTGACAACATCTCTTTGTCAATCTTCTCATGTCATTGTCTAGGTGCTTGTTTTAATCCGTACAAGGATTTTACAAGTTTGCACACCTTCTGTTCTTATCCAGGAACATTAAACCCTTCTGGTTGTTCCATGTAAGTCTCTTCATTCAATTCACCATTCAAGAATGACGTCTTTACATCCTTTTGATGTATTTCAAGACCAAATATAGCTACTATGGCTATAAGCATTATTACCGATGTGATACGAATCACTGGTGAATAGGTGTCAAAGTAAACAATGCCTTCTTTTTGTCTATAACCTTTTAACAAACCTCGCCTTGTATTTCCCTATTGATCCATCCGTTTTCATCTTCCGTTTGAATATCCATTTGTAGCCCAGTGGCTTACAACCTGGAGGAAGATCAACCTACTCCCAAGTATGGTTTTGTAGGATTGAATCAATTTCACTGTTAATAGCCTCTTTCCACAGAGATGCCTCCGGAGAAGACATTACTTTTTTTTTTATAGCATTGAGGCTCATTTTCTAACAATATGTCAGAAAATCGGATCTGACTCTTGGTCAACCTGATCAATGTCCTTGACAGTATCAACAGATCTTTTTGAGAGACTCTTTCTTTGTCTTTCCTTACAAGGAAATGTCTCTTCAAAAAATATTGCATTCCTTGACTCAATCATCACATTTGGATTGATGTCAGGAATCTCATACTTGTGTGCCAAGAATCGATACGCACTACTGTTGCAAGTATATCCGATGAATATACATGCAACAGTTTTGGGTCCTATTCCACCTTCTTAGGTTTAGAAACCATCACATTGGCAATTGGCAATACACCCCCACATTTCCAGATATTTGTTGGAAGGTACATAACCTTTCCACAACTCATATGGTGTCTTGTCCAATCTCCTGTGAGGAAGCTTGTTCAGAACGTAGTTCACGGAAAGTAGGGCTTTCCCCCCACAAGTTCTGAGGTAAACCAGAACTAGACAATATGGCATTCATCATTTCATTCAACGTTCAGTTTTTGCACTCAACAATCCCATTTTGTTGAGGAGAATAAGGAGCAGTTGTTTCGTGAATAATTCCGTGCACAGAACAATATTCACCGAATGATGAAACATATTCACCACCTCTATCACTCCTGATTCTTTTGATTTCCTTGCCAAATTGATTTGCAACTTCGTTCTCAGTGTATAAAGCTCTCAATAGCTTCAGCTTTGCTTCTCAGCAAATACACCTAACGGAATCTTGTGTTTTCATCGATAAAAGTGACAAAGTACTTGTTACCGCCTCTTGTTTGCACAATATTCATGTCACACACGTCAGTGTGTACAAGTTCCAAGGGTTCAGAACTTCGTTCTATGATGTTATTGTATTTTTTCCTTCAACACATGTCTCACACTTATGTTGGCTATCAATGCAAATTTAGGTATAAGGTCCATGTTAATTAATGTACGCATTGTATCATAATTAACATGTCCTAACCTCACATGCCATACATTTTGTGACTCAATAATGTATAGAAGTTTCAGCTTTATTAATAGCACAATTGACAGTCATTGAAAAGGCCCTCAGCGAGGTATCATTTTCCTACATAGACATCGTTTTTGGTTTATACACTCTTGTCAGAAACAAATACAAACCCGAGACCGAGTTCTTCCGAATATCTGGAACATACAAACATTCTTATATGTAAGCTCCGTTCCGGATATCATTTTCAGAACCATTGTGCCTTGTCCAACCACTCTAGAGGTAGACGTTGTCAGATGATCGCCGCCATCGACCTTTCTGATATGAGGAAAGCATCTTGCTATCAGCACAAATATGAAGAGTAGCCCCAGTGTCTACCCACTATTCTCTCGGATTCCCAACCAAGTTGGCTTCATTTACTACTACTGAGAGGTTCATTTCTGAAATCTCATCAGTTAACTGCTCATCTTCAGCGACATAGGTCTCATTATTCTTGCCATTGTCCTGAGATATCTTGTTTCTGCAGTCCTTTGTCATATGACCGCTCTTTTCACAGTTGTAGCACTTCCCATTGAACTTCTTGTTCGCTTGGGAAGAATCAGCTTCACTGTTCTTTCTTCTCTTGCTACCCTTTACATCCTCAATGATGTTGGCCTTAGACTTCATAGTCTTGTAGCTGGCATTCTCGGACATCATGTTGTCCTGTTCGATTCTCAATCGAACTCTAAGGTCTTCAAGGCTCATCTGCTTCTTTTTGTGTTTCAGATAGCTCATGAAGTTCTTCCATGATGGAGGCAACTTTTCAATTATGGTGGCAACTTGAAACGTCTCACAGAGTTTCATTCCTTCATCCAGTATTTCATGAATGATCAATTGCAGTTCACCCAACTGAGACATCATTCTACCCACGATAATTTTCTTTTGTCCGGCATCCTCGATTTTGTATTTCTTCTCGAGAGATTCCCAGAGAATCTTTGCAGAAGACACGCCTTAGTACACAATGTACAGGGTATTGTCAAGACCACCCATAATGTAGTTCTTGCATAGGAAGTCACCAGACAACCATGTCTCTTCTCACAGTTCCTTGGCTGCCTCTAATTCACCCTCCACAGGACCCGGAGGATCTTTGAGGTACTTAGCCAACTGCAGAGTTGTCAGGTAGAACAACATTTTGCTCTTCCACTATTTGAAGCTTGCCCCACCAAACTTCTCCGGTTTTTCTCCATGAGAGATCGATACTGTTATGTTTGCGCTAACCATATGTAACTAGAAACAAACAGGGTTCAATAAGTCTACAAAAGACAAATTGTACAACGACCAACAAATGATCTTATCTCAAGTGATATACCAAATATCCACTTGTTGTTCTATTGGACAGTAGTACCAATAAACACAAGTCATTGAATTTACAACCAAGATTTCTTATGAAAAGTAAATAAAGGAATATTCCCAGAGGACGAGGGGGGTCCGGAGTAACCACTTAAGTCCATGACCACTTAGGCTCTTATCGCCTTTTTGACAGAATATCATTTAACTACTTTCTCAATAGAACCTCTTAGCAATTATAACTCAGTATTTCACTTTGTCAATGTCACAAAATAATATACGATAAGTGTAGATATATGTGTATGTGTCAAACAAGATTGGATGAAATTACTTGTGTAAAATTACACTTTAAATTCTCAACCAAGTATGCAACATAAAATAAATTTTTCAACTTTATCACTAAGTGTATGCTTGTGATAATTGAACAACCTAATAATAACTTAAATCTATACTACCAAGATTATAGTGATTCAGTATATGATTACCTAAGTTAATATTAATATAAGTCTTTGCAGTTTATAACAATTCCAGGACTATTTCGATAATGTCGCGTTCGTATCTACGTTCGAACAAGACTGTCCAGTGTGTGTACGTTCGTGTTGCGTTTGATAACGCGTTCGAACGAAGTGTTCCAGAGAGTTCACGTTCGTGTAGCGTTTGATAACGCGTTCGAACAAATATTTCCAGAGAGTTCACGTTCGTATAGCGTTCGAGAACGCGTAACGGAATGATTCCAGAGAGTTTGTGTTCGAGTTGCATTTAGGACACATTCGAACGTTCTTAGGCATTGCTTGCGTTCGAGTTGCGTTTGAAGACGCGTTCGAACGTTCTTATGAATTTTCAGATTTTTGCCTTCGCGTGCGTCGGGCGTTCGAACGCCCTACCACGCCCTACGGGTTTTTCATGCACAGTCCGTATTTTTCTAGAAAATATTCTAACCTAGCATGCGAATTACTATCTAACAACACTAGTTGATAAGTTCTTAAGATTGTTGTGCATATAGTGTCATTATACAGGAAATTAACATGCAATCAAACAGATCAAACCAGAAAGTAGATCTAATATGCATAAACCCTAAAATAAACTTTAAAACTTGAGAATCAGAAAAACCTTGTTACAAAGACGAAAACAGTAGTCCGGATCGAGAAGATTCTCCGTCCTTAAGAACTTATCGGCCCCGTTTCAGGGCTCTACGGATTTGTGGCCAATGTTCTCCCAGGATAACCCGGATTCCTCTTGTTCAAGGGGCACTCCTTAACAAGATCTTGAACTGGGAATATAGTGGCCCTCTCTCAGACTCAAAGACAAAATGAGACTCTTTTGTTTGGATGAAATTCGGATTTCTATTTATGTGTATATAAAGGAACATAATGACTTCCTTTTATAAGCATGGAAGGGTGCCTCAAAGCCACCCTTTGGGTTAGAGTGCAACCCTCATAAGGGTTGCACCCCTACTATATATCCAATGAGCATAGGATCATGTTACACACAAATGGAGGACATGTCCCTAAGGGGTACCATCCAAGGGATATGTCCCTCCTCCATCCAAAGAAGTATATTTGAAGATTTGAAGAATTTCCAACATAAATGTCATGATTTAAGGTAAAATATATTATAATATAGTTTATTATTTATTAATAAAAAGTATTTATTCTCTACATATTGTTACATCAATATTTTATATGTATGTCATGAGACATTATGTCAAATAAATATCGTTAATCCAAAAGAGTTTGTGATTATGAGAGTCAACGATATTTTTTACGAATAAGTCTCAAATTAAGTTCTTGGTAAAATGTAATTATTATACAGGACAATAATATATCACTCAACTAATATTATTGTGTGTCACCTAGATTAATGATGAGCGGAAAATCTATCAATATTTACCGTCCATTTGACTTAATATTTTGTATAGTTTCTCGAGTTTTGTGAACATTTTAATGTGTTTTATATTATTTTACAGATAAATAAAATATCGGGACTCAATGGAATCAACTCGGGGCTAAAAAGATGAAATTCAGAGCAAAAAGGGCAGAAAAAAGGAAATTTATTGTACGCAATTAGTCGCAGGCAGAGGCCTAAATTTCAGTTTTGCGCAAATTTCGTATTTTGGCCATAACTTTTTACTGCAATATCGGATTGAGGTGATTCAAGTTCCAGATTAAAGAAGACTCAAAGTTATACAACTTGGAATTTTTAACTATTTTCTATTTCTGAAGTTTTCAAGACCGAAATTGATGAATAATCCAGTGTATTTTGTGTAATTACTATAGTCATTTTCAAAAACAAACAAAAAAAATTAAAAAAAAAAATTAAAATTGTCAAACTTCCATTTGGTGGAGTGTTTGATGGAGTGTTTGGTGGATAAATATCAAGCCATTTCATTTGTAAATTTCATATAATCCTTAAGGATTCTAATAAGGAACTTAAAGATTGTATCTTGTGTGTTCAATTTCTATAATTTTACTTATGTATTTTTATTTCCAATAATATTTAATTTCTGTCTTTTTATTTTCTTTTATGTTTAGTTAATTTATTTTCGTTGGGTAAAGGGTGAAGCATTTAATATGATAATTTAGATAATCTCACTTATATAATAATATATAAATTGATACCGCCTATATGGTCGGTTTTTTGTGACAGACTTTATCGCCTATATGGCTGGTCTAATAACCGAATTAATTAATGCCAGACTGTAATATCGCCTTTATGGTCGATTTAAATATTAAATTAGACTACCGTCTATATGGTCGGTTTTGTGTGACAGACTCTATCACCTATATGGTCGGTTTTATATGTTTAACATTATTGATTTCTGAGAAATCAGAACATAAAATAATTTATATATTATAATAAGTGAGATTCCTAGATTTAATATTAAATGTAGATCCCCTAACCCCAATATTTTCTTTTTATCTAGGAAATGATGAAGCACAATAGTTATATGTTTTATAATTGATTTTCTGTTATAATGAATAATATATTTGGTTTGTTTATTAAATCTTATGCTTAATGCTTCTTGTTGCCTGATCACCAATAATATTGATTTGGTAAACTTAATTCGAACTTGAAAAAAGGGTTTTAAGTTTCAGCTTTAGATTCAATAGCTCACGATCTCACATTTGAGGTATCTGAATAAGGGATTTCCTTATAGGATAGGAATATACCTGTCGGGCGTGGGTCGCCATAATTGGAACTTAATCTTAATGAATTTGAAGTTGCTTTAACATAGAGATATCGTTAATCAGTAACTTTGGATATTTTCATCTGACCATCGAAAGAGGCTTATGAGTACCTTCGGGTTCCAGGTTAGCAAATTAATATATTTATAATAGAAAATCAATTCATATTTTGATTAATATTGTGTGGATTCATAACCTAGATGTTTTGTCTGTTTTGTCTTTTCTTTTGTTATTTTCCTTAGTATTTTATTTTGTGTTTTTATTTGTTTATTTATTTATTTAGCAAATCCACATTCAACCAACCAATTTGCAATCTTTCCCTTCTCACCGCTAATTAGATATTTGTAAATAAATAGATTCAATAACTAATATAGTGCAATTAAGTCCTCGTAGGATCAATATCTTTATATTACTTGTACGACATGTGCGCTTGCGTATTATGTGCACGAATCACTAATCCAGTTATTGATCGAGTGGTCCGCGCATATCAAGTTTTTGGCACTGTTGTCGGGGACTTATTTTGCGTTATTAATTTTGAAGCCATGATGAGCGGAAAATATATCAATATTTACCGCCCCTTTTACTTAATATTTTGTTTAGTTTCTCGGGTTTGATGAACGTTTTGATATGTTTTATTTTATTTTGCAGATAAAATAATATCGGGACTCAATAAAATCATTTAGGATGAAATGTGGATCAAATAAGGGCAATTATTGGACTTGATATATTAATTTTGGAGATTGGAAACTTGAAATGGCGTTTTTGACGAAGTGCAGTTTTGGAAATTCCAGTTTTGCGCATCTGTCGTACTTTGGGCATAACTTTTTACTCAGATATCGGATTGAGCTGATTCAAGTGCCAGATTAAAGAAGACTCAAAGATCTACAACTTTGAAAGAGAAAATATTTTCGAATTCTGAAGATTTCATGACCGAAATTGATGAACCATCCAGAAGTGTGTGGAGTGTAATTATTAAAAGTCATTATCAATCATTTTCAAAGCAAAATATTAATTAATAAATAATTAATAAAAATTATCAAATCACCACCAAACAAGATAAGCAATTAGTGGAGCAATTATGGATTTGGTGGAGTAATTAGTGGAGAAATTAATAATGGATTTGGTGGAAAAATTGATTGATGATTTGATGGTGGCAAAATTTTGCCTATAATACCAAGCCATTTCATTTGTAAAATTCATACTTTCTTCTTTGAAATTCTTAATGAATAAATAAGAAGATTGTATCTAGTTTGTTTATTTTTAGTTTTCAGTAATTAATTTTCAGTTTCGCATTTTCTTTTCTTTACTTTTCAGTTTTTACTTTCCGCAATTTACTTTTACGCACAGTACTTTTCTTTCTTTAATTTTAGTTTTTATTTTTTTCAGTAATGAGGAGGTAATTTCCCCAGCTAGGGTGAAAGGTAATTCTTTTACTGTTACTATTTAGATTAATCTCCCTTAAAAATAATATATTCACTATTTAAAATACTGATTAATAAAGGATACCGCTATATTGGTCGGTTGCAATTCAATTTAATCTGGTTTAAACCTGACTAATCAAGGATACCGCCAGATTGGTCGGTTGGTAAATTTATTTTGGTACCGCCTTTATGGCTGGATTATGGACAAATATTACCGCCTATATGGCTGGTTGGACTTAATTTGACTTAATCAGGATACCGCCAGATTGGTCGGTTGGTAAAATAATATCACAAGTTTATATATTATTTTATGGGAGATATCTAAATTAGTAGTAGTAAAAGTAATTCCTTTTACCTTAGCATTTTATTTTATTTTACTTTTCAGTTTTACTTTATGTCTTTTACTTTTCAGTATTTTTACTTTATGTCTTTTACTTTTAAGTTGTTACTAGCCCTAGTTATGTGTTAGTTATCTGGGGTTGTGATGAATTCTAATATCACCGGTTTATAAGGGTTTATTTTATAGTTTGGGTAATTTAAAGGTTTACTTATTAAGTCTTAAGCTTAATGCTTCTTGTTGTCTGATCACCAATAAGATTGATGTGGTAAATCTAAAATGAACTAGACATAGGGATTTTAGGTTTCAGCCTTAGACTTAATAGCCCACGATCTTCCTTGAGGATAGATAACCCTTTAATAGATTTCCTTACAGGATAGGAATATACCTGTCGGGCGGGGGTAACCATAATTGGAACTTAAACTTAATGAATCCAGATATTTTGGTTGACATAGACATATGGTTCAATTGGTTAAACTGGGTATTTGCGTCTGACCATCGACAGAGGCTTTTGCATAATTTAGTGTTCCAGGTTAGTAAACTGATTTATTACACAAACATAAAAAACCACTTCATCTTCTTAAATGATATTAGAATGATTCACGACCCTAGATCTTTGTGTCTTTTGTTATTTTCCTTAGTATTTTATTTTGTCTTTTTATTTATTTATTTTGTAAAACCACATTCAACCAATCAAACAATCATTCTCTTCTCCATTTAATTAGATATTTGTAAATAATAGATTCAACAATTAATAACAACAATAGGAATTAAGTCCTCGTGGGATCGATATTTTTATACTACTTGAACGATACGTGCGCTTGCGTTATACGTGTGTGTTTACGCCGGTCAAGTTTTTGGCGCCGTTGCCGGGGACTTATATTTCTTGAGTTTTAATTTTGAAGCTATCTAATTTACTTGTATCTAATTTTCTTTATCTTTATCTGTAATTTTTATTTTTTTTATTGTATTTTCAGGTGATTTAAAAATGGAACACTACTGGGAGATTGAAATTACGAGCTTTACAAGAAGATACACCCCCATCTGGGAGCAACAGTCCGGTTTTCTGAGGCCTGTTGTCTAGCCCAACAATTATCACTGGATGCCAGAACCATCATACTTTCCATCTTATCCACCATCCACCTACTATCCTCAACAAAAACCAGAACCATCAGAGGAAGAACAATTGATTGATATGCTCAAAATTTTTTCCAAGAAACGAGACGAAAAGTTGGATACAATGCTTGAAACAAGCCTGAAGCAACTTGAAAGTATTCAGAGACAATCAGAATTCATTCAGAGGATGACAGATCAAATGAGACAATTAACAGAAAACCAGAACTACATACCTCAAGAACCAATTTCAGATGACACTGATGAAGCCTTCAAGTACCTAGAAATCCACAAAGACACTTCACACAGAGGAGGAGGCTGAGCAGTATCAACAACCAGAGGTATCAGTTCAGGAACCCGAACCGGCAAAGTCTCAATTTGACTTTATTATTCAGATTCTGACGAAGATGAAGCTGATCTTTTTGTACCAACTGCTCCAACAACGGAGGATCAAACTTTCAATCCTCAAATTGAAGATCTTGGAGCATGCTTTACCATGATGTTTGAAGAAGATCTATCTGAACCATCCATTCCAGTCATATCAGAGGATGAAGACCTAATGTCAGAAACATCTTTGCATCCTCTGGTTGACAATTTTGAAGCATGTATTTCACAGATGACAGATGAAGAGCTGAATACAAAAATTTTACAATTCATCTGTGAAGAAAAGGTGGAGCAAGAAGCAGAGCAAATGGAGGAGCAAATGTCTGACCTTAATAAAGATCCAGAGCATTCAGGAGAAACATCGCTGTTTTGGGGAGTACAAATCAAAGATATCACCCAGAAGCTTGACAGAATGGAACTTCCATTCCAAGTCAAGCACCATATAAGACCTCATGATTTTCTTTCTTTCTTTGCAGGAACCACTGGAACAACAAGGAGCAAAAAGGTGGCACGAGCACTGAATGGGACAAAACTCTTTTTGCCACCTTACCGTTGGAAGAGACCCTTCAAAAGCAACGCTCACGGGATTGTTTTTGATCGGACATCTAAAACGACATTGAAACCTCCTTAACAGATGAATTTCAGTCACGTCTGGCTGAAGACGAAAAATTTAGCGCTAGCAGGGAGGCAACCCATGCGATTTGTAATATTTGTTTTCATATTTTGTGTGAACTTTTTAATTTTGTGTGTTATTTTTGTAGGGAAAGGCATAAACGAAGCATTTTAAGACAGAAGGAATTGTGTTTGGCAATCAAAGATGAGAAACAATTCATTTGCGATGGCTGAGTAAGGAATGAAATCTTGAGACACATTCTAATGAATTTATACTACACGAGTGGCGTATTGCGTACACAATTCTGTTGCCTTAATTATTGCTTTGATTTGCTTTTCTTTTGTACTTATCTTTATTTTCACCGACAAGATTTATACTTTTTGACTTTTCACGATTTATTTTAACGTTCATCTAATTTTGTCATTTGGCAGATACTAGTGCAATTATTACTCACCCATTTTCAGGTTCTATAAATTCAGCTCGTCATTTCTCTCTTCGACACATCCAAATACACATCCAAATAGAGAGAGAAAATGGAAGCAACTTCACAGCAGCGAATCAAGCGTATTTGTGTTTTCTGTGGATCCAATTCTGGTAATAAACCACAATACATAGAAGCAGCACAGGAATTGGGTCGAGTCTTAGCTGCAAGGAATATGCACTTAATATATGGCGGAGGAAATCTTGGACTTATGGGGATCGTTTCAAAGGTTGTACAGGAAGGAGGCAGTCATGTTTTGGGAATCATCCCAAAACCCTTGGCAGAGGCAAATCTTATTGGATCATCAAACGGAGAGGAACTGATCGTGCCAGGTATGTCTGAACGATTAGTAGAAATGATTAACCGAGCTGATGCTTTTATTGCTTTGCCAGGTGGCTTGGGCACATTGGAGGAAATTTTTATTGTACTATCTTGGGCGAACCTGAACATACACCAGAAACCACTTGGACTGTTTAATGTTGATGGATTTTATGATTTTCTTTGTGTGTTTCTTGATGATGCTCGGAGAAATGGGTTCGTGTCAAAACCTTTAAAGAACTCATCTTCACTGCCAGAACTGCTCCAGATCTAATTGACCAACTCATAGCCTATGAACCAAAAGTTGACCCTATCATTTCAAAGATAAATTGGTCCGAGGACGATCGTGGTAAGAGACGTAGGATTAATCTGGATCTAAACCTTTAATTTCCTGTAGATTTCAGCTAACCAGGTACGACCTTCTAAACTCTTCTTCTACTTTTTAAGACATTGGGGACAATGTCTCATTTAGGTTTGGGGGAAATTGATTAGTTAGTGTTATGTTTAGTTTATATATTTTTTATTAATTGATTTTCATATGTTTTATTTTTTTTATTTTTTTTTTGTTTTTTGATTTTTTCTGTTTTTTCTGTCCATTTTGAAATTTTATTTTTTTTATTTTGTTTGTGTTTTTTTTTTTGACTAAGGTGAAATTGTAAGGATAGCTGAGTAAGGAGTTTCCACTCCTGAGACGTATCTCAAGCCTATTTTCAAAACAAGTTAATTTTTGTTTATTTCATTTTGAATTATTTAATTTGTGAATTCTCCATAAAATTGACTAAAATGGATCTTCATATGCTCAGTTGACAAGTATTATCAACATATATAGTAACATACAGACATGAGCTAAAATTGAGAAGTTTGTAATATTCAGTGCTCTAGTTTAATTGGAGGAAGCATCTCAAAAAGCAATGGAGTAAAAAAAAAAAAAAAAAAAAAAAAAAAAACGTCTGAGATCCGGGTTATTAAGTCTGTAAGGTGTTTTTAACACCTAGTGCCCTAAAACCAACTGGTTTGGGAGTCACTGACCCAAAGCTCGCTACATGGATCGAAGATGCTGCAAAAATATATATATCTGAAGTCTGAGTAATTAAGTCCGTATGGGTGTCTTAACACCTGGTGCCCTAAAGCCAACTGGTTTGGGAGCCACCGACCCAACACTCGTTACATAGATGGAAGATATTGTATATAAATAAAAAATAGAAAAAAAATCAAAGAAAATCAGAAAAATGAGAAAAATTATTCCATTGCTACAAAAAGGTGTGAAATCTGATAGAACTTTAGGACAAAAATATTACTCTCTTATCAACTGCACTTATGACTGTTGTGGGCAAAAATGAGTTAATATTTTGTTGGCTGTGTATATAGAGAATGGTAAAAACAATCGGAGAATTTACTTGTTCAGTAATTTAAAATAAAACAAAACAACTAGTAACTTGGAGTAGAAGTTTCACCTGATTAGTCACTAACATCTTTATTCTCTTTTCGTTTGTCTTTTTGCTTTTGTGTGCATTAGTTTTATTATCTTTTTACTTTTGTAAAACGTTTGTGGGTATCGTTGCTGTAAGCCCTCACGAGAATATAACTCGTCCACTAGGGACACCTAGGGGTTTAAAGGCTTGTTGCATATGCTAAATGCAACCGTGATCCCTACGAAAGTGGCTTAGTTTAATTTTAATTTTATTTTGTTGTTTTGCTCGAGGACTAGCAAAATGTTAGGTTTGGGGGTGTGATGAGCGGAAAATATATCAATATTTACCGCCCCTTTTACTTAATATTTTGTTTAGTTTCTCGGTTTGATGAACGTTTTGATATGTTTTATTTTATTTTGCAGATAAAATAATATCGGGACTCAATAAAATCATTTAGGATGAAATGTGGATCAAATAAGGGCAATTATTGGACTTGATATATTAATTTTGGAGATTGGAAACTTGAAATGGCGTTTTTGACGAAGTGCAGTTTTGGAAATTCCAGTTTTGCGCATCTTTCGTACTTTGGGCATAACTTTTTACTCAGATATCGGATTGAGCTGATTCAAGTGCCAGATTAAAGAAGACTCAAAGATCTACAACTTTGAAAGAGAAAATATTTTCGAATTCTGAAGATTTCATGACCGAAGTTGATGAACCATCCAGAAGTGTGTGGAGTGTAATTATTAAAAGTCATTATCAATCATTTTCAAAGCAAAATATTAATTAATAATAATTAATAAAAATTATCAAATCACCACCAAACAAGATAAGCAATTAGTGGAGCAATTATGGATTTGGTGGAGTAATGTGTAGAAATTAATAATGGATTTGGTGGAAAATTGATTGATGATTTGATGGTGGCAAAATTTTGCCTATAAATACCAAGCCATTTCATTTGTAAAATTCATACTTTCTTCTTTGAAATTCTTAATGAATAAATAAGAAAATTGTATCTAGTTGTTTATTTTTTTAGTTTTCAGTAATTAATTTTCAGTTTCGCTTTTCTTTTCTTTACTTTTCAGTTTTTACTTTCCGCAATTTACTTTTACGCACAGTACTTTTCTTTCTTTAATTTTAGTTTTTATTTTTTTCAGTAATGAGGAGGTAATTTCCCCAGCTAGGGTGAAAGGTAATTCTTTTACTGTTACTATTTAGATTAATCTCCCTTAAAAATAATATATTCACTATTTAAAATACTGATTAATAAAGGATACCGCTATATTGGTCGGTTGGCAATTCAATTTAATCTGGTTTAAACCTGACTAATCAAGGATACCGCCAGATTGGTCGGTTGGTAAATTTATTTTGGTACCGCCTTTATGGCTGGATTATGGACAAATATTACCGCCTATATGGCTGGTTGGACTTAATTTGACTTAATCAGGATACCGCCAGATTGGTCGGTTGGTAAAATAATATCACAAGTTTATATATTATTTTATGGGAGATATCTAAATTAGTAGTAGTAAAAGTAATTCCTTTTACCTTAGCATTTTATTTTATTTTACTTTTCAGTTTTACTTTATGTCTTTTACTTTTCAGTATTTTTACTTTATGTCTTTTACTTTTAAGTTGTTACTAGCCCTAGTTATGTGTTAGTTATCTGGGGTTGTGATGAATTCTAATATCACCGGTTTATAAGGGGTTATTTTATAGTTTGGGTAATTTAAAGGTTTACTTATTAAGTCTTAAGCTTAATGCTTCTTGTTGTCTGATCACCAATAAGATTGATGTGGTAAATCTAAAATGAACTAGACATAGGGATTTTAGGTTTCAGCCTTAGACTTAATAGCCCACGATCTTCCTTGAGGATAGATAACCCTTTAATAGATTTCCTTACAGGATATGAATATACCTGTCGGGCGGGGGTAACCATAATTGGAACTTAAACTTAATGAATCCAGATAATTTGGTTGACATAGACATATGGTTCAATTGGGTTAAACTGGGTATTTGCGTCTGACCATCGACAGAGGCTTTTGCATAATTTAGTGTTCCAGGTTAGTAAACTGATTTATTACACAAACATAAAATAACCACTTCATCTTTTAAATGATATTAGAATGATTCACGACCCTAGATCTTTGTGTCTTTTGTTATTTTCCTTAGTATTTTATTTTGTCTTTTTATTTATTTATTTTGTAAAACCACATTCAACCAATCAAACAATCATTCTCTTCTCCATTTAATTAGATATTTGTAAATAAATAGATTCAAAAATTAATAACAACAATAGGAATTAAGTCATCGTGGGATCGATATTTTTATACTACTTGAACGATACGTGCGCTTGCGTTATACGTGTGTGTTTACGCCGGTCAAGCCATTGAATTTACTTGTATCTAATTTTCTTATTTTTATGTGTAATTTTTTTATTTCTTTTATTTTTCAGGTGGTTGAAATGTATCATTATTGGGCGATGGAAGAATTACGAGCATTTAGAGGTAATGATACACCCTACAATGATACAGCCCAACCACTATCAATGGATGTCAGGAACCAGTAATAATACATTTTCTCATCAATTCCAGAGCGAAATGTTCAGATGTGAGATATGTAATAGTGACCACCCAAGCAATCAATGCATGTACTGGTATAATTCAGGGTGACATGACTATCATGAACCTTCATACACATAACTAACATATTTCACAGAACCGTATTTTCAATCTTATCCACCATCTACTTATGATTTTCCTTAAGAACCATAACCATTAGAGGAATGGAAGATGATAGAAATGATGTTGGATATGCTCAGGAAAAGAGAAGAAAGGTGGGACGACATGATCCAGACACAGGAAGCAATGTTTCAAGATCAAGAGGCAACTTTGCAGAGAATGACAGAACAAGTGAGACAAATAATAGAGAACTAGAACCGCATGTCAGCCTCCAAGTTTTGTGATGACACCTCAACATGAGAAGATGCTGAGATAGAGGTATCAGTTCAGGAGCCCGAATATGCAAAATAACTTTATCAAAACCAGTCTTGGTTGCCAAATGCATTGAACAGCTATCCGTACCATCCACACCACCAATTCTCAGAACCAATATCTTCGAGCATGCATTGCACAGATGACAGATGAAGAGCTGAACGAGGAAATCCTAAAACTCATATGTGAAGAAATGGTGGAGCAAGATACATAACAGATGAAAGGGAAAATGTCCGAACAAATTAAAAATCCCAAGACACCGGAGATAATACCACAACAATAGGGAGTACACATTGAAGACACCGCCCATAAGCTTGATAGAATGGAACTTCCATTCAAGGTCAAGCATTATACGAGACCATCTGATCACCTGTCACTTATGTCACAGACTAGCAAAGCTACAAAGTTTAAGAAGGTGGCACAAGCATTGAAACGAACAAAATTCTTTTGGCCACCTCATCGTTAGAAGAGACTCTTCAAAAGCAACGCACATGGGATTGTCCCACTTCATTCATCGACTAGGGGCCATGGTTTGCTGCTAAGCGATTACCCATGATCTATAGAATATCATAGAAATGAAATATTAAAGATTTAATATTTTTCTACTACTATTCGATAATGAACCTAGGACGCTCGCACAAATATAGTTCTCATATATATTACGAATTCGAGGATATTTATTAAAAGTTAATAATGATTATTTTGGCAAAATAAGATTTCTTAATTGGATTAAGTTATTCGGAAATATTTCGGAAATATTAATTTGATTAATAAATTCGAAATATAAAATTAGATTTAATTGTTAAATTTAATTAGATGTAATTTTAATTAATTTTTATTAAAATTAAGTAAGATAAATTATTAATTATTAGGCCAATATAATATTTAATCTATTAGGCTTTAATATGGTGGGTTAGTACCCAAATTAATTAGAGTCCTAAATAAGATTAATAAGAAAGTCTTTATTTAATTAGGATTTCTAATTTGATTAAGTATCCTAATTTATTTTGGAAAGAATCATTAAGAGACCAAATTTGATATGGAGAGATCTTGGATTGTCCTAATTGTATTGGATATAATTAAAACAAATCATATTATATAAGCAATTCAAGCGCAAGTTATTTATAAATATGTAAATTGTTGCAGGTTGTTAATTAATTGTTTTATAATATATATATATATATATATATCCTAGATAAGAAAATAGTTTTTTTTTTTGTTCTCAAAAGAGAGCGATTTGTTCGTAGAAGAATGCTAGTGTACCAAATAAATGTGCGACGCTTGGTGCACTATTGTAAGGAAAAATTGAGAAGGATATTCAAGAGGGTTTAGAAAATAATAAATACATCGAGTATGATTTATTATTATTAAATAACATTTATATTGATAAATAAAATTTATTTGCATGGTTATAAAATTAATGAGTATTAGTTTTGTTTATATATTTGTTTACGTCAACAACGGCATAAACATGTTGGATACAAATTGAAAATATTTGATCATTGATACATGTTCAAAATATATTTAATTTATTAATGTAATAAATTAAGTTCTTGGTAAAATGTGATTATTATATGGGAAAACAATATATCACTCAACCAATATTATTGTATGTCGCCTATATTAATATTTAATGTTAATAGAATGAATGATGAGTCTTATGTCATAAGGACACAAATAATATAAGTTTCATTAGTAGAATGAAATATCGAACACGACCAGTGTAAGATCACATGGTAATATTATCTTAGGCCATTGATCTTTGTAATAATATATAAGTGTCGTTATATACACTGACCTGAGATCACATTCTGACTTGTACGATAATACTCATGGTTCACTAGTATATCATCATTCGACTAGTCATATCCTTTGAATAAATACTAGATGGTCATTGGAAATACTAGATGGTCATTGGCTATTAACGTACGAAGTTATATGTGCTTTAAGATGAGATCTGATAGCTTTGATAATAAAAGTTAGAGATGTTTCAAGGAAATTCAAGTTTTGGATACAAGTCTTTGGCCAAAGCAGTCGATATCTTAGAGATGTCAAATCCATAAGATCAAGTTTAAAGATATATTGAGTAGAAATGATTTGACCTAACCATGATCCTGAACTCGATAAAAAACATAAATATCAGAAGGAATGGAATGACATGCCCGAAGTATATTATATCATGTTCATATATTTTCACACTTCATTCATCGACTATGGGCCATGACTTGCTGCTAAGCGATTACCAATGGTTTATGGAATATCATAGAAATGAAATATTAAAGAGTTAATATTTTTCTACTGCTATTCGATTATGAACCTAGGACTTTCGCATAAATATAGTTCTCGTCTATATTACTAATTCGAGGATGTTTATTAAAAGTTAATAAATGATTATTTTGGCAAAATAAGATTTCCTAATTGGATTAAGTTATTCGGAAATATTTCGGAAATATTAATTTGATTAATAAATTCGAAATATAAAATTAGATTTAATTAGATGTAATTTTAATTAATTTTTAATTAAAATTAAGTAAGATAAATTAATTATTATTTAATTAATTATTATGCCAAAATAATATTTAATCTATTAGGCTCTAATTTGGTAGGCTAGCACCCAAATTAATTAGAGTCCTAATTAAGATTAATAAGAAAGTCTTTATTTAATTATGATTTCTATTTTGATTAAGTATCCTAATTTATTTTGGAAAGAATCATTAAGAGACCAATTTGATATGGAGAGATCTTGGATTGTCCAAATTGTATTGGATATAATTAAAACAAATCATATTATATAAGCAATTCAAGCGCACATTATTTATAAATATGTAAATTGTTGCAGGTTGTTATTTATAAATATATATATCCTAGATAAGAAAATAGTTTTTTTTTTTTTTGTTCTCAAAAGTGAGAGCAATTTGTTCGTAAAAGAATGCTAGTGTGCCAACTAGATGTGCGACGCTTGGTGCACTACTGTAAGGAAAAATTGAGAAGGATATTCAAGAAGGTTTAGAAAATAATAAATACATCGAGGTATGATTTATTATTATTAAATATCATTTATATTGATAAATAAAATTTATTTGCATGCTTATAAAATTAATGAGGATTAATTTGGTTTATATATTTGTTTACGTCAACAACGGCATAACTACGATCTTTAAGCGGTTTTGGAAGAAAAATTTTAAAGTCCAGTAACATGGACGCTTCTGCCGCGCCATCCAAAACCTAACAAGACCATCTGACCGAGTGAGAGAGTGAGAGAGGGAAGTTTTGTTTTCAATTTTGGTGTGACCAAATACAAAGAGAAATTTGCTTCTTTCTTCATGCTCTTGTCTTGATCGAAATTTAGAGAGGGTGGGGAGCTTTGAGTAGCTCAAATGGAGTTCTATGGCAGGCAAAAAAATCAACAAATGAAGCCGAATTCTTGTTGCTAGAGACGAAAGTAAGATTGGAATTAGCTAGGTAATTCCGAATTTTCTTTAATATAGAAATTGTTTCTATTATTTTAGCTTAAGAAATATATTAGATATATTACTTCCTAGTTGATTAGTATATTGGATATGCTTGGTTGCTAGCTAGAGAACTCCTATATGCATGTATGAATTGATTAATCTTAATTAGTGTAATTAAGCTTAAACGTCGTATTGGACACAAATTATCATTATAGAGTTGGATTAGCCATTTATAATTGACCTAGAATTGTTTTAGAGTAAATTTATGGTGGGACTCTAAGTATGAGATTAATTGGATTTGGAATTGTATGAATATTGAATTAATTAAAAGATTAATTTAATTAATTATAAATTAATTCAATTTAACTTAATTTGTGAAATTGAGTTGGTGTGAATGCAATTGGATATGTAATAATACGTAGGAAAAAATTCTGGAATTTTCAGAGTTATTGCGGAAGCGTTTTGAGAATTTTCCGTTAAATCGCATTATGGGTAAAATCATAATTTGATGAAATTATGGTTATTTCGCAGTTGCTACAGTGGTCGTACTACTGTAGCAATGTGAAAAGTACGGAATTTTCGGAATTATTCTGTGCCATTTCGGAAATTTTTTGTAAAATCGTACTATGGGTAAAATGGTAATTTCACTGAAATTACTGCACTTTTGCTACTGCTACAGTACTAGGATTATTGTAGCAGTGAGTAATAATGTGTATGAAAATTTTCGAAATCGTTCAGGAAGTATTTCGAGAATTTTCGATAATAATTACTAAATGTGTTTATTTTTATTTTACCCCGTAAGGTGAAATACGGATGTACAATTGGTATATGATATCGGTTATTCATCCAAGCTTGTTAAAAAATCCATTTCGCCCAAATCGAATCGACATATTTTTATTTTTTATTTTACGACTCGTAACTCTTCCTCAGCCAGGCTTGGGCAGAATAGGAGAGCAAGTATTAGTAGCATAGCAAAAATATGTTCCTTGTATTTTTGAAATTTTCGAAATCGTTCAGGAAGTATTTGTAGGGGTTTTAGGGGCTAAATCCGGTAACGCAGCGGAAGCGGTGGAAAATCGTATTTTCCGATTTCAAAACTTTTTCTCGGATTAATTAAATAAACATATTTATTTAATTATCCAATAATCAAATTATGAAATAAAATTCAATAAATCATATTTAAGTGAATTTACCGAATTGCCCTTACACTTGGTATTTTGTCAATTTTAGTCCGAAATTGATCTAATCAATTTTGAATGATCCTAAATCATTTCTAAGATGAACTTAGCATGTTCAAAACATCAAAACACCAAAAGCAACCAAATCCCCAAATTTCCAACTCTTGGCCGAATGCACCACCTTGGTGCCAAAATGTGCATTTTGTCATTTCATGCATCAAAACACATCAAGATGTATCCAATGAACATGAAACTTTATATGCATCATATAAACATCCAAATGCACAACATATATGAAAATCCCCAAATTTGGAATTGGTCATGAACCCTAATTTTTCAATTTCTTCAAATTTGACAAATT
>SKCR01037701.1:0-76854 GCA_019454045.1 Zanthoxylum bungeanum
TGCTTTCTTCATGCGTAATTTGTTGAGTTTTGGCGTGCAGCATGGGAGATATTCATGGGAGATATTTAGTAAAATATGATTATAAGGTTTTTGTATAACTGTGAATTGCAATGTTTACAACATCATCTTCAGGATGTTCAAATCACTACAAGAAAATTGTGATTTAGAGACAGAAATATATGTCGTTAATCCGTCGCTACTGGATAGTTAGTGACGGAATAGAGACGGACAAATTTTGTCTCTATTTTGTTGGTCGAAAAAGTATAGCAATGGAAACAAATCATCCGTCGCTAAAATTAGCAACTGAATTTTAGTCCGTCTCTAATTAGCGAAAGAAAATAATTTCTCGCTAATTAGAGACGGAATTTTCTGTCTCTAAATAGAAATGGCTTTAGAGACGGAAAATTTCGTCTCTAATTAGATACGGTAAATTCCGTCTCTAAATAGATGTAGCGACGGATTTAATATTTCGTCTCTAAATAGAGACGGAAATAGTTTTCGTTTCTAAATATAGCGACGGATTTAATATTCCGTCGCTATTTAATTCCGTCTCATTATATAGAGACGGATTCATAATTCGTCGCTATTCTGTGGCTTTTTATTCCCGCTATTTCATTACCGCCACTATTAGTTTCAGAATTTTGTCCCGTCGTTAAATTTCGTAGCTAATGTTGTAATTCATTTCAATTTCGTCGCTATTTCCGTTTCAAAATGTTGAAACAGAGTTTTCCGTCGTTAATTTCCGTAGTTAATTCTGTATTTTCTTGTAGTGAATGATTGGAAAAAAATGTGGAGTTTACGGGTTCCTTCAAAGATTAAATTTTCCACTGGCTAATTTTTAGTTAAGAAATGAAGCGACCAATTGTTGTTCTCGGTTTTCTAGTTCTTCTATGGAGGATACACTGCATGCATTGCTTTGGTATACAATTTATGATGCTTTAGGTGGTGTTATGACTTTGTTCATGTATTTGATTGAATTGAATTGTCAAATTTAGAAACGGGCTTGTTAATGAAATCACTATAAGATGCTTGGGGTGATGGCCGCGTGTAGTGTAAAAAGTAGCATTGGGTACCCATGGCATGTATTAGTTGAAATTCCCTATAAGTAATAGCGACAAGAAATCTCTATACCCAAGAGGGGGGGGGTGAATTGGGTTATCGCTACAAATGCGGAATTATAAAATTTTTGCCGATTTTAAGCTCTTATTACCAAATAGGCTCTTAGGTTAATTTTCTCTATTATAAATAACAACCTATATGCAAGTTTTCTATTCAATAATATAAATGTAAATAAACTTGCAAATAGTAAAAGTGTAGGGAAAGAGAAATACGACACCGCGATTTATAATGGTTCGGCCAAACGTGCCTACATCCACTCCCCCAAGCCTCGCTTGAAGATTTCCACTAGAATCGAGTTTTCCATGGTTCACTCGTAACCAAGAGTTTTCCACAAAGGCGCACTCCGAACCTTTTACAACTTTGAGTTTTGTTCGTAGGCGCACTCACAACCTTTACAACTTACCCAACCAAATGGGATTTCATAAATCGCAAGTGTTTTGATAAAGAAGAATTAAAAACACACTTGGGCACTCAAAAATAATAAGAATATTGTGTGAGTAGCAAACCCAAGTGTTCTAAGCTCACTAAATTATATGAAGATGTGTGTGAGCTTGTATGAGTGTTTAAGTGTATGAAGATTTTAGACACTCTTGTATTTGCCTTAGAGAATATGTATGAAGGTTGTTTTTCAAGTCTCTAATCTAAGGCAAATGAGTTGGGGTCCTATTTATAATAAAATGCAAAGCATTCCCCAACTTACAGCGCGACCGGTATGGAAACCGGTATGGGACCGGTATGCCGGTCTGGGATTCCAACGGATACTAACAGCTATATTACCGTTGGGCAAGTGTACGTTAGACCGGTATGGAAAGTGGTATGAGGACCGATTTGGTCCGTGCCGGTTCCAGTGAGTGTGCACAATGAAGAGCTTGACCGGTATGGTCACCGGTATGAAAACCGGTATGGTTTGGCCCGGTTCCAAAATGTGTGCAAAATGAAGAGCTAGACCGGAATAGATACCAAAATGGAGACCGGAATGGATCTCTCTGGTTTCAGTAACTGCACCATAAAGGCTAGACCGGAATGTAGACCAGAATAAAGACCGGAATGGATGTTCTGATGACCAGTCAAGACTGACGACACTCGGTATTTGGACATAACTTTCTCTAGAAAATTCCAAATCATGATACTTAATTTTCTCCATAAACTAGACACATATATATAGCTTTTGTAAGAAATTCAGCTCTAAAAACATTAAGATTAATTTTATGGAAATTTTCTAATGTGACATGTATGCAGAAAACGCACATATGAACATGTTGTAGTAAAATGGCTCTAAAAAAAGTTCTATGCATTGGAATTGTGTTCCGTTTGAACCGTAGCAAACTAGAGACACATATCTATCTAACGGTATATCATTTGAAGTTTAATTCAACCGTTTGCTAGTTTTTAGAAGATCATTTACCGATGCACTTGTGCATGAAGTTCATTTTGGTGCAAATAAAATGCAAATGATTCTTTTAGCATTCTAAGCCATTTTAAATGCAAGTGATGCAAAATGTATGATTCCTAAGAGCTTTAGATCAATTGAGTAAACTCACTTACAATTAGAGCACTAAGTTAAGACTTCACATGATTTCTTCAATTAAGCGCTAGTCTTCACATTCTCGCTCTTCACCACATATGCTTCGACACTTTTTGTATTGCTTCGTGTTTGCACGTCGAAGTCTTCTTTCTCGAGTTACATCATCAAAACCAATTACAATCAATTATGCGACCAAGTCGCCAACAATCTCTCCTTTTTTTATGATGGCAACTCCTTAAAACTTGTTGCAACTTGTGAGCTTCTTGGAGTCCAAATTTGACAATTTTGCTCCCCCTCAACATAAGCTCCCCCTCAATGTGTGATTGTCTTCAAAATAGCTCTATAAGACTTAGACAAATACATTAGTACAATTACTCCCCCTTAATCCAAGGGTGAGAGTTAAAACAAGTTTTAATCTCATTTCTAATGATTTCTTCCCATTTGACATGATCAAAAAGTGGAGAAGCAAAATTAAAAACTAAATGAGATACCAATTACATATGTGCTATAAATAAAGATATCAAAATTTAAAAATATGCATATTTTGGCATTTCCCCCTTTTTGCCATAAGATGTGAAAAATCATGTATAATGCAATTTTCAAAAAAATATGTACTAATGATACCAATTAACAATTTGTATCAATGATTCCAATTGAATATCATATCACTTTTAAGCATTATTTCTCCCCAATTGTGATATCAAATAAAATAAGTCATTACATATCATGATACCAACTAAAATCAATGACTTTAATTCAATGCATTTCATGACACCAGTAGATAATAATCAAAAATCCATGCTTTTCATTATTATACCAAAAGAAACTTATGTCAATATACATGCATTTCATTTTTATTCAAAATATGCTACATGGCAAAGTCATTTTCAATGCAAAATTAATCAAATGATCACATATATGTAATTTAACTCAATAAATTCAATGTGATACCAATTGATATGAAAATAGGTTTAAATGTATGATTTAGGCATTTAATGATATCAAATGAACAATTGATACCAATAGAAGGTTCAATAAATTGCCTTATCACTTTGTATGCTTTAAAAATATTTTTACCAATATGAAATATGCATACATAAATAATTTAGAGGAAACGGTACCAATGTTTACGTGAATACGAATTTTACCTTTACCGTTGCGATTCCTCATTTCCTTGAGCCTTTGGGATCAATTTTGCAATTCTCTTTAAAGATCCATTCCCAAAGCTCCCCCTACCAATTTATCGATTGCACTTTGGTACCCAAACTTTCTTGGGTCCATTGGGGTTAATTTTGATTCCTTGAGGAATCCATGCATTCTTAATCACATTTTTGTACATGCATTCAAAAATTTTATGTCCCTTTTTATTACATGCATGACATGTGATATTTTCATCTTTAACATTCTTAGCATGAGAATCGGATGTCTTAACAAAATAATTCTTCAAAAATTTCGTTTAATGTAAGGCCTATATCCTAATCATTCTCTTTTAAATGCATATTTTTGGGATCCAATAAGCATATTAAATTTTTTATGTCCCAATGTGAATTTGCTAAGTATATTTTGCAAATCTACAATCTTAGTGTTTAATAAGACATTTTCATTCAAAATAGATTCGCAATCGCATGTCTTAGAGCTAGATGTCATATTTGATATGAAATTTTCAAGTTCTAGCTTTTTCAATTTTAAACATGCATTTTCATCATTTAAGCATGCAATTTCTTTTAAATGTTTAGTCTTTAAGCATATAATCTCATTCTCTACAACATGAATTTTATCCATACAACATGCATGATCATTTTTAAGTGTAGCATGCTCATTTTTAACTAATTTCAATTTCTTTTTAAGCACATCACACAATTCTTTTAATCCATTAAATGCATTAAGTAAATCATCATAGTCTTGAGAATTGTGTACATCTTCTTCTTCGATTTCAAAATGGATGTCCTCATCCGTGATAGCCATGAATACTATTGATTTATCTTTGACTTCGACCTTTTCCTCCTCGGATGAGCTTGAAATCGCTATCGCTCCAAGTTAAAGTAGCTTTCATTGCCTTTTTCTTTTATTTTCCTTTCATTTTCCTCAATGGGCAATCGATGGCTATGTGACCCGGTTTGTTGCATTCATAACAAATGATTTTCTTGTTCTTACGCGGTCTTTTTTCTTCTTTCTTATCATCCGATTGTGATTTTCCCTTTTGCTTTACGGATTTGAGGAGCTTATTGAAGCTCTTGTTTATTTGAGCCAACTCATCATCACTGTCACTATCACTTGAGCTTGAGTCGTCTTTTTTTCTTGCTTTTAAGGCCAAAGACTTTCTTGTCATTTTCTCATCTTCCTCCTTTTTATCCATCTTGATTTCCATTTCATACTCAAGCAATTTGCCGACTAAATCATCCATCTTCAATGTGTTTACGCCGTTTGCTTCTCTAATAGAGAATGTGTAGCTTCTATATTCCTTTGGGAGTGATCTCAAAATTTTCTTCACTTGATCGGATGTCCCGATGGATTTTCCCAAAGCGCCCAAATGATTGATGATGACCGTAAATCTCGAAATCATGTGATCAATTTCGTCCCCGGATTCCATCTTGAAATTATCCAATTCGCACATGAACCGGTTGATCTTTGATTCATTTACTTGGCTTGTGCCCTCATTGACCATTTCCAAAGACTTCCATAAATCATAAGCATTTCCACACTCCGGAAGTTTGTTTATTTGTTCCCGATCAATGGCCCATAGAAGTTGGTTGAGTGCCTTAGCATTTTGTGAGGCTATTTTTACATCCTCACTATCCCATTCCAAACTCGGCTTCAGAATCTCAACCCCATTACTATCCCTTTTTGTTGGTCCTTTTGCACCTCGTGTGATAACCAAATAAGATTGCAGATCTACGGCAATGAGATAATTTATCATTCTCATCTTACAATAATTGTAGTCCGTTCCGGTGTAAAACATAGGTCTAGTCGTTGAAAATCCCTCGGCAAGATTTGACGAGTTGCTTGTAGAAGCCATGATCTATTCTCGGTCGGTTAAGTCTTTCTTGAGAATATCTCGCTCTGATACCAACTGAAATTCCCTACAAGCAATAGCGACAAGAAATCTCTATACCCAAGAAAGAGGGTGAATTGGGTTATCGCTACAAATGCGGAATTATAAAATCTTTGCCGATTTTAAGCTCTTATTACCAAATAGGCTCTTAGGTTAATTTTCTCTATTATAAATAACAACCTATATGCAAGTTTTCTATTCAATAATATAAATGTAAATAAACTTGCAAATAGTAAATATATATATTTGACTGAAGAATGTAAATGAACACTATTACTTTGTGCCCTTGGACCACGAGTTAGTGCCGTTGGCGCTCCCAAACCTCCAGCTCTATTGAATTTCTCTCTCGATTTATATATTTCATTTCCATCCCACATCCTCTCATTTTTATAGTTCACAACATTCGTATTCATAAACAATTATTGCTTTTAGCTAGAAAATGCTGAGAACTTTCCTGGTGGATTGCATCCCTTCAAAAAGCCATTTGTTTTCATAGAATTCAAGTCATTCGACTTAGAAAAAGTAGTAGATTTCCAAAACCAACAGCATTCTTATTTTGAATATCCACCGCATATGTGGAATCCCGGTGTTGAGGATATCATGAGGAAGAGAAGTACGATCGTTGACCGACACATTGCCCATCAACACCAACTAGAGTTCCAGTTGAATATGGATCATACCCAGGCAGATAATAAAGAAAACCATTATCGGATGGAACATCTGTGCCAGACCCGTTCGTATGAATATAACCATCATTATCCACTTGAGTAAAGGATCTGTTACATCATGAGTAGTAATAATTGTAATAGATAGCAGGTGGATTGTGAGCACCATACTCTCCAACTGATTCTTGAGCAGTCTCACCTTTCATGCCTGAAGCAGCATCCCTTGAAGTGGCCATGAAGGCTGTTGAGTCAGATGGTGCTCCATCTTTTGCAGATGCCAAATCATTCCCTCATGACTTGCTGATTGAATCTTGCTTGTTCATAGAGACTAAGCTATTGTGATTGACATGGCCTAGCATTTTGTGCCATAAAACTAAGTCTTCAGTTTCTGCACAAATATTTACAATTTCACTCCAGTCAATTGTAAATGTCTTGCCTTTTATTTCAACTTTTAGCAACTCAGCCCCACTAGGTTCAAAGATTGTGCAGACATTGTTCTTGAACTCCAGAGAGTATTTCCTTTCAAGCATCTAACCAACACTCAATAGGCTTTGATTAAGGTTAGGCACAAATAACACATTAGAAATTTGTTTTATACCTCGTTGTGTTGCAACTGCTACTGTGCCTCTGCCTTTTACTTGCACCAGCTCTCCGTTGCCTACTCTCACTGAGGAATTATAAGATTTATCCATATCAGTAAACAAGCTTGCATTATAGGTCATATGATGTGTGCATCCACTATCAATAATCCAAGTATTATTGTTGCTTGGCTTCAATGAACCTGTAACAGCAAACATTTGCTCCTCTTGTATGTCAGCCTCTTCTTCTGCTGCTTGTGCTTGTTGACTGGATTGGCAGTTCTTATTTTTAAATTTGCAAACCTTAGACACATGCCCAAGTTGTTTACATTTGCCACATACTGCATCAGATCTCCACCAACAATACTTATGCAGATGTGTTGTTTTCTTACAATATCTGCAAGGAGGATATTGTTTGTTTTCAATGCCATCACTACTTTCTTTTGCTTCATTATCATTCTTGTTATTGTATTGCTTCTTGCCTTTGTCTGGATTTTGATGATGCATCTGGAAAGCACCTTCAGTAATCCTTTCTTGTCTTTGAGCCCTCCTATGTTCATTTACCTGCAAGGCACTCATGAGTTCTGCAAGAGTGATTGTAGAGAGTTCTCTGGTTTCTTCAAGTGAAGAGATATTTGACTCAAATCTCGCAGGGACAGAAACTATGACTTTTTCCACAATCTTACTATCAAGAAATTCTTCTCCAAGCAACCTGAGTTTGTTGACAATCTGGGAAATTTTATCAGAGTACTTGGCTATTGTTTCATCTTCCTGCATATTCAAAGCTTCAAACTCCCTCTTCAAATTCAGCACTGTCATTTGAATGGTTCTGGAACTTCCCTGATACTCCAGTTTCAGCTTGTCCCATGCTTCATTTGCTGTCCTGCAAGTCATAATTTTGGAAAACACTGCATCAGAAACAAAATTTGGTAGCAAGGTTTTAGCTCTTGACCTCTTTGTCTTCTCCTCGATGTGCGCCTTAATTTGTGCCATTGTAGGATCTCTACCCAATGGAGCCACTGGCCTATCTTCTTCAACAATATCCCACAGATCGTGTGCTTCCAGAAAGAATTTCATTTTCACAGACCATACTGGATAGTTTTCGCCAGTGAATATTTATGGGGAAATCAAGGAGAGGTGGTTGTTTGCCATTTGGTTGGAATGGGGGTTGTTTAATGAGCAGGTCCTGTAAGATCAATGGAGCTCTGATACCAATTGTTGTATTTAAAGGTATGCTGTAAGAGAGTTTGAAATGCAGAAGAATATAAAAGGATGTGAATTAGCTTAAGTTTTATTGATATGAAGCAAGCTATTTATATTAGCTTGTGATAACAAAGTTTGCTTAACTTAATGCTAAAATCAAGGAGCTGTTACATCACATTATCTTAACTAACAAATCAAATATCAAATAATGAAAACAAGTTGATTCTAGGCTATTTATTAGCAACTAACTTCCTCAAAATATTGTAAATATCTTGCACCTAATATGCGAATATCTCAACAAGGAGCAACCCTTTCCTCTTCCATCATTTCTCTCGGGTAAGCAATCCCCGATTCAGATTCGTTAATCCTTCACTTCATTAATTATTTTCTACAGACTAAAAGAACCAATATACTTATTAAACCATGCTAGCATCAGTCATTTGTTCACCATTGCAATGTTTTCTCATATAATGGGAGAATAGTTTGCTTTCATATTTTTACCACAAAAAGAAACAAAACCAAGAGTGCATTTGTCCTAAAAAGCAATAATTTACTGGCACAAATAACTCAAGTTCACACACATCACATAAGGGTGTGACTTGGTGGTGTAAGGGTCCAGGAACTCACCTTGAGGTATGAGTTCGAATCCAATGAATGTATTTTATTGTAAAAGCCTAGGATAGTTGGGGGATTTACCCGCGCCGTGGCCCATAATGAGTGGTTTGGTGACGGAGTTTCCCACAATTACAAAAAAAAAAAATGAAAAAAAAAAACTTGTTATACAAACAAGCTCTTCAAACCAAAAGGTTGAAAACTAAAACACTATAACCTTTTCGGAACAAAAGACAGCAGTTGCAGAATAATATTATATTAGACTCGTGTGATTAGGGTCAATGACCTTTTGAAAATTAATTTTGAGTTATTATTTAAAAATCTTGTTTAATTAATTTATAAATAAGACTAGAAAGAAGGATTAGTATATACCAATGTTTATAGATATTTTATTTCGAAAATTAAGCAAGATAAAAATTTTCCATTATAAATTTGGTCCTTATAAATTTTTAATCTTGAAGATAAGGCTATTACTATGATACCCAAGGGTATCAATGATATTGGGTACAAACATGTAACTTTTATCATTAAACCTGCAACTTAAACCATTAAACATGCAATGTCTAAGATGTAAATTCTTCAAATATTCAAATATTTTGTGTTGGATGGAGGAGGTGTTGGAAAATGCTTATTCATAAGCATTTTGAGGCACAATTTCAAGCATGGTCCACTTCGTGTTAGTGGTTGTTATTGAATGATTCAGATACTCCTCCGTGAGTAGTTCGAAATGGTATATTCATATGCTTAAAATGGTGTTTGGGTGAATGAGAAATTGTTGCTCAAGTTCACCCATTGGTGTTGGAAAATAAAGAAAAGTAAGCTTGTCCCATATGGGAAAGCTATAGAGGGAATATTATGCTTATATATGATTGCTCATATTTAGATGGGTAAGAGTTGTAAGGATAGATGCTCTCTTACGTGCGCGGGGGGGGGGGGGGGGTGCGCATTATAATTTCTTTTAATAAGGAATTGTTTTTCGTTTTTTGTTTTACACACACAAGAAAAAATACTGCAATTTCGAAAATCTTTTGGGAGAGTTCAAAACACTTTATGGTTCGCTGGAAACAAGATTGGTGGTGCCCATACTTGTTTGTTTCCGTTGCATCCTGGGAAACAAGCGTCTCAAGTTCTACTGCACCTTGGTAGGGGGCGAATTTATTTTAAGGAGATTGTTGCCCGCTTCAACAAGCCTCAGAATTCTTCATTGCTTTACTGTTCCGTTGATTCCTGTTGTACCACTGTCACTGATTCACTGCCTGCGATTGTCTTTTGTTTTATTATTTTTGTTTACTGTTGTTAATTGTATCACTGTTGTTAATTTCTGTTCGGGTTACTGCTTGTTCAAAGTCGATTGTAAGAACACAGTAAACAAATAAGTTGTAATAGTCTTAAAACAAATTCGACTCTGTGGATATGGAAAACAGTCCAAACACAGTAGATCCGAATATGGCAGCCTCTTCGGCTGGCCAGAATATTGTGGCAGCCCCGTGGCTGGCCAAAGTGCAGTGGCAGCCTCTTCGGCTGGCCAACTTGCTTCAGCCTCTGGGCTTAATATGGCAGCCGCTGTGGCTAGCCAATGTTGATGCCTCTGTGGCTAGACAACCTGTTGGACATGTGAGCCATGTCAATCCTGCTGCAGAAAAACCTGAAAAATTCAGTGGACAGAATTTTAAACGGTGGCAACAGAAAATGTTTTTCTACTACTGACCACGTTGAACCTTGCGAGGTTTCTAAAGGAAGATGCTCCTGAACCGTGGAGGGTGAGATTGATATCCAAGTGATCAGTGCGATCGATGTTTGGAAACATTCTGAATTCCTATGTAGGAATTATGTGCTAATGGACTGAGTGATTCCTTGTACAGTGTGTATGCCGGGATGAAAACAGCAAAAGGGCTTTTGGAATCTTTAGACCGAAAATATAAAACTGAGGATGCCGGTACTAAGAAATTTGTCGTAGGCCGTTTCCTAGATTTTAAGATGATTGATTCCAAAACTGTGTTAAGTCAAGTACAAGAATTGCAAATTATTCTAGCAGAAATTCATGCTGAGGGGATGGTTTTAAGTGAAACATTCCAAGTAGCCTCGATAATTGAAAAACTACCACCTGGTTGGAAAGATTTCAAGAATTATCTAAAGCATAAGCGAAAAGAAATGAGCATTGAAGACTTGGTTCTTAAGCTTAGAATTGAGGAAGATTACAGAGTATCTACAAGAGGGGAATAACTCATGAGGCCAAAGTAAATGTTGTTGAACATGGCCATAAGAACAAGAACCTCAAGAAAAAAAGGGTCAAAGATGGGCCCTCAAGGAGGAGTTTCAAGAAATCCAAATTTCAAGGAAAATGCTTCAATTGTGACAAAATGGGTCACAAGTCTTCTGAGTGCAGACTGCCGAAGAAGAAAAAGAATCAAGAGGCTAATGTGATGGAAAACATGACTCAAGATGTTTCAGACATTAACCTTTCAGCTGTGGTTTCTGAGGTGAATCTGGTGGGTTCTAACCCAAGAGAGTGGTGGATTGACACTGGTACCACTCGACATGTGTGCTCGGACAAGAGCATGTTTTCTTCATTTGAGCCTACTGGTAATGGGGAAAAATTATACATGGGAAATTCAGCAACATCTGAGATTGAAGGTCAAGGCATGGTGATTCTGAAGATGACCTCTGGGAAAGAGTTGACTTTGAACAACGTTCTGTATCTACCAGAAATACGGAAGAATCTTGTGTCTGGATCACTTCTGAACAAGCATGGATTCCGGATGGTGTTCGAGTCTGGTAAAGTAGTTTTAACTAAAAATGGGATGTATGTGGGAAAATGGTATGTAGCTGATGGCTCTTTAAGCTCAATGTAATGGTTGTTAAACCTAAGAATATCAATAAAGCTAGTTCTTCTGCTTATGTTGTTGAGTAATCTAATCTATGGCATGGTAGATTAGGACATGTTAATTTTAATTCATTACGGAAATTAATTAACTTGAACCACATTCCAAATTTTAAAATTGATAACAAACATAAGTGTGATACTTGTGTTGAGGCAAAACTAACTAGATCATCTTTTCATAGTATTGAAAGAACTCTGAACCACTTGATCTTATTCATACCGATGTATGTGATTTTAATTCAATACAATCGAGAGGCGGTAATAAATATTTTATTACCTTTATTGATGATTGCACTAGATTTTGCTATGTGTATTTGATGAAAAGCAAGGACGAAGCTATAGAGAAATTTGTTCTCTATAAGAATGAAGTTGAGAATCAACTGAACAAAAGAATTAAGGAGTTGAGAAGTGATCGTGGTGGTGAGTATGTTTTCCCTTTTGAATCACTTTGTGAACAAAATGGAATCATACATCAAACCACAGCTCCTATATTCACCTCAATCCAATGGGATTGCAGAACGGAAGAATCGTACTTTGAAAGAGATGATGAATGATATGTTAATCAGCTCTGGCTTACCTCAGAATATGTGGGGATAAGCTGTTTTATCAGCTAATTACCTTTTAAATAAGGTACCACGGAAAGATGCAGGGAAAACTCCTTATGAGATGTGGAAAGGAAGAGTACCTTCCTACAAATTTCTACGAGTGTGGGGGTGTCTTGCCAAGGTAGTTATTCCTCCACCTAAAAAGGTGAAGATAGGACCAAAATCTGTTGATTGTATTTTCATAGGATATGCACATAACAGTAATGTTTATCGATTTCTTGTGCATGAGTCTAATATACCAGATATTCACAAGAATACGATAATGGAGTCGGGAATGCATCCTTTTTCGAATACGTTTTTCCTTGTAAAACTAATTCGAATTCAAATGTGCACAAACGGCACATGAGACTATCATTGAAGATAGTCAGGACCGAGAACAAATAAATGTTCCAGAGGATCAACAAGTTGTTGAACTTGAACCAAGACGTAGCAAAAGAGCTAGAACCGAAAAATCATTTGGTCCAGATTTTCTGACATTTTTGCTAGAAAATGATCCTCAAAGCTATAACGAAGCTGTAAGGTCAGCTGATGGTGCTTTGTGGAAAGATGCCATCAATAGTGAAATTGAATCCATCTTACAAAATCACACCTGGGAGTTAGTGGATCTTCCTCCAGGATGTAAACCTTTAGGATCCAAGTGGATTTTCAAGAAGAAAATGAAGGCAGATGGATCAATTGACAAGTACAAAGCAAGACTTGTAATTAAAGGTTACAGACAACGTGAAGGTCTTGATTACTTTGATACTTATTCTCCTGTAACGAGAATAAATTCCATAAGGATGATAATAGCGATTGCAGCTTTGCGCAATCTTGAGGTACATCAGATGGATGTGAAAACAGCCTTTCTAAATGGAGATTTAGATGAAGAAATTACATGGAACAACCTGAAGGCTTTATAGCTCCAGGACAAGAAAAGAAAGTCTGTAAGTTGTTAAATCCTTGTATGGATTAAAACAAGCTCCGAAACAGTGGCATAAAAAGTTTGATGACACCATGTTAGCAAATGGTTTCAAAATCAATGAGTGTGATAAATGCATTTATGTCAGAGAGACAGAAGTTGGCTATGTCATTTTATGTCTCTACGTTGATGACATATTGATTGTCGGGAGTAATGTTAAAATGGTGAAATCTACCAAGAATATGCTGAAATCCAAGTTTGACATGAAAGACATGGGTCTAGCAGATGTCATTCTGGGAATAAAGGTCTCGAGAAGTCCTGATGGACTTATTCTTGATCAGTCGCACTATGTGGACAAGATTCTTGGTAAATTCAACAATGATGATTTGCTGTGGCTAGAACTCCTTTAGATGTGAGTCTACACCTATCGAAGAATAGGGGAGATGGTATATCTCAAGTAGAATACTTTAGAGTGATCGGGAGTTTGATGTATCTATCAAGTTGTACAAGACCTGATATAGCCTGTACAGTAAACAAGCTCAGCAGATATACGAGTAATCCATGGGTTGATCACTGGAAAGCAATAGTGAGAGTACTTAGGTACTTACGTTATACTCATAATTATAGGTTGCACTATCATATATATCAAGCTGTAGTCGAAGGATACAGTGATACTAATTGGATATCTGACATGAAAGACTCAAAGTCTACCAGTGGCTATGTGTTTACACTAGCATGTGCAGCTATATCATGGAAATCCTCCAAACAGACTGTGATAGCCAGATCTACAATGGAATCGGAATTCATTGCATTAGATAAGTGTGCTGAAGAAGCAGAATGGCTTCGAAATTTTCTAGAGGATATTCCAAGTTGGCCTAAGCCAGTGCCAGCAATTTGCATTCATTGCGATAGTCAATCTGCAATTGGAAGGGCACATAACAATATGTATAATGGTAAGTCTAGACATATTCATCGTAGACACAATACCGTTAGACAATTACTCTCTACTGGAGTTATTTTGATTGACTATGTAAAGTCAAATGATAACATTGCAGATCCGCTAACCAAAGGGTTAAATAGAGAGTTGGTTGTGAAATCATCGAGGGGAATGAGACTAAAACCCATTAGATAAATATTTATTACGAAGGAAAACCCAACCTTGTTGACTGGAGATCCCAAGATCTAGGTTCAATGGGACAACCTACTCGTAAAAGACATAATTAGTTCACTATGGGGGGGTTACCCTCTAGTCCATGCCTATGGTGAAATGAAACAGTGATGCTCGTATGGATTGAGGTTAAGCAAAGGCTTTTAATGATTCTTATGCGTCGGGAATCCAAGCAGAGTATTACGAGATGCTCTTAAATAAGAAATCACCTATGTGAGAGAGAAGTGGGACCGCAAAAATCAAAGGGGATTGTACGGGGCTCAATTCTTAGAAACTCTTGCAGAACCAGGTTGATGTTCATGGCCAAAATGAACATAATAATGAGAACTCAGATGTGTTAGGTTAAATATCTGTGTGATATATATTCTCCATTTACATGAACGGCAGTACAGTTCAATGACATCGTTTCCACTGTCAGCCAGTAAATGAGATATATTTTCACAAAGGAAGGTTCAAAGGCTGAGGCCTATCTATCCTATGCAGGTGTTGAACCGTTGAACTCTTCTAGGTCAAAATAAAATGTTTTATAAAATAATTTTATTTGACGTTTTTCGCCAATTTCATTCATGTGGGGGATTGTTGGAAAATGCTTATTCATAAGCATTTTGAGGCACAATTTCAAGCATGGTCCACTTCGTGTTAGTGGTTGTTATTGAATGATTCAGATACTCCTCCGTGAGTAGTTCGAAATGGTATATTCATATGGTTTGTCCCATATGGGAAAGCTATAGAGGGAATATTATGCTTATATATGATTGCTCATATCTAGATGGGTAAGAGTTGTAAGGATAGAGGCTCTCTCTACGTGCGCGGGGGGGGGGGGGGGGGGTGCAAACAAATCCGAATCAAGCTTGGCTCGTGTGCACCCGCATGTCCTGCGTACACGAATGCCGGACCAAATTGTGCGGGCCTGGCCCAGCCAATTTTTGGATGTCTCTTTATTTTTTTTCAAACCTTTTGAATTCCATAACAACTAATTTAATTAGTTTGATGGTTACAACAAGTGAAAAGCCTCCCATTGATGAGATTTAATTGGCATTATAATTTCTTTTATAAGGAATTTTTTTTCGTTTTTTGTTTTACACACAAAAGAAAAAATACTGCAATTTCGAAAATCTTTTGGGAGAGTTCAAAACACTTTGTGGTTCGCTGGAAACAAGATTGGTGGTGCCCATACTTGTTTGTTTCCGTTGCATCCTGGGAAACAAGCGTCTCAAGTTCTACTGCACCTTCGGTAGGGGGCGAATTTGTTTTAAGGAGATTGTTGCCCGCTTCAACAAGCCTCGGAATTCTTCATTGCTTTACTGTTCCGTTGATTCCTGTTGTACCACTGTCACTGATTCACTGCCTGCGATTGTCTTTTGTTTTATTATTTTTGTTTACTGTTGTTAATTGTATCACTGTTGTTTTTTTTCTGTTCGGGTTACTGCTTGTTCAAAGTCGATTGTAAGAACACACACAGTAAACAAATAAGTTGTAATAGGAGGGACATGTCCTTTGGATGGTACCCCTTAGGGACATGTCCTCCATTTGTGTGTAATGTGATCCTATGCTCCAATGGGTGCATATGAGAGGTAAAACCCTTTGTAGGGTTGTACCCCAACCCAAATGGTGCCCTTGAGGCACCCTTCTTTGCTTATAAAGGAAGCTTTCTTGTTCATTTTTACACATAGAAAAGAAATCTGAATTACATCCTAAAGAATAAAGTCTCATTTTGTTTCTTGAGTCTGAGAGAGTTCCACCATATTCCAAGTTCAAGATCTTGTTAAGGTGTGCCTCTTGAACAAGAGGAATCCGGGTTATCCTGGGAGAACATTAGCCACAAATTCGTAGAGCACTGAAACAGGGCTGATAAGTTCTTAAGGAAAGAGATTTATCTCGACTCGGATCAAAGACTTCATCACTGTACCAGGTTTTTCTTGTTATCAAAGTTTTAGGGTTTATCCATGTTAGACTATATCTACTTTTATTTTTATGGATTTGACTTGTTTTGTTGCATGTTAATTTTCTGTTTAATAACACTAATTTCGGCCAACACTCTACTAATAAACATATAATTAATTTCATGTCTTGAAAAGTTCCATGTTTATTGATAGAGTTTGCATGTTTAATGATTTAAATTACATGTTATTGATAAAAGTTGCATGTTTGACCCAAGGGTATCAAATACCCTTGGGTCACTAAACATGGAACTTTTCAAAACATGAAAGAATTAAATGGATGAATCACTAGAGTACTCCTAGCACGACGACCTATCAAACAAATAAATAAAAGAATTAAATGGATGAATCACTTTGTCAATAAAATATATATAAGTCATTTTGTTAAACCTGTCATGAAAATATCGTACTTAATTTATAGAACCCGTCGATTTGAAATTGATTTCACTAGAGTACCCGAGTTTTTGATTTCACTATTTATGAAATCCGTTGATTTTAAAATTGATTTCATCAATTTTATCGAAATTTTATGATGATCATTATGCATAATTGTTTAGTTTTATAAAAGAATTTATTTCCAACAAATTATGAGATTGTAATTTTGTATATTAGATTTTGACACTAATTGATTTTGTATACCACCACAAATTTCAAATTCAGATTTGTTCACAACTGATTTTGATATTTTTCGACAAATGAGTTTTCTTACTTTATAGAACCCATCCAGTTTTCAAAGATGTTTTAAAAACTTATGGTTTTTAGATACAATGACACCAAATTTTATACACAGTTGTCCCTTCATCCTCATACAGCCCTAAGATCTAGATCCTATACACAGTTGGTCCCTCTATCCGATGGAGGTATCTTCCTAGATATGGACTTTTCTAGATTCAGTATATGTATGTTATGGTTGTGGTTGTGGATGTGGATGATTGATATGGATGTGGATGATGTATGAGCATAGTTTCAAATATTTCAAGTTTTAGTTTCAGAAAAAGTTTTCAGTTTCATTCTTTGAAGACAATAGATGGATTTCAAAAAATATCAGATTCTAGATTCAATGACACGATTAGTAAGTTTATTTATAAGTTCAATAAATCTAGTTCTTAATTGAAGAGTTAAATGATAGTATATTTACCTTGTATGGTTTCGTATGTTGAGATGCATAATTAATTTGTGACTAACAATTGGGAATAAGTGTTGGTTGTTTATCATATCTAGAATATAATTTATGAGGATTCCAACGGATGAAATCAGGTGTTAGTATCTTTTATCGCCATAGAGGTCGATAGTTCAGCAAATTAGCCTATATATATGTGTGAAAGTTAGTTGACGTGTGTGCATTCTGCAAAACTTATCTTATGGATAAAAGTTAGTGAGTTACCAGAACCTTTTTTTTGTGTGTGTATGGCTACCGTACAAGAATAAAAATTATAAAGTTTATGTATACAACTTGTGTGTTATTGTTTATGTTTGTTATAGTTTACTTGATTTTTTCTTAAGTGTGAGATACTTATTGAGCTTTATAGCTCATACCACAATAATTTGTTAGTTTTACAGGTTAGCGACAGACTTGAAGAGTCCTTAAAGTTCTAGATAAGACTTGAAGATATCGGGTCACCCCAGTTGTAGCCTAGATTGTCATAGAGTCTATTGTATAGTCATGGGTGAAGTTATGGATTTACACACCCTAGTTGTAAATATATCATATTATATAAAGAGTAAACATGCTGAGCACATCATAGTATAGTTATGTATTAAGTTTAGGCCTGAGGCAGATTTGCATGTTGATTTGGGTTTAGTTGAATTTATTTGAGATTACAGGTCATCTCGAGGTGCTGGACTTTAGTCCAAGTTGCATGATTTTTAGCAGACATCGTACCAAAATTTTACTAGTTTCACAAGTTTATAGAGATGGGTCATTCTTGTTTCCTGTGGTGGTAGCATCCTAGCTGTTAGATAATGAAAGGAAGTCTTGAATTCACTATATATTAATTTACAATGGTAAAGGCCTTTATATAGGCTACATATCAAACTGAAATAGGAAAAAACTAATCCTAATAAGGATATATAATTAAATCACAAATCCTAAAGATTCTAGGAATTATATCTTGGAGATTGGTTCCATAATATAGGGATATTACTATAATATAAAGATATTATTTCCTTAATATTATTTCCATAATAATATTTCCTTAACACCCCCCTTCAAAATCAAGTTGGTAACGAAGGAGCAAGCTTGAGGTTGCATCTTTAAATCGGAGAACAGAGTTCTGAAACTAGAAATCTTGAAACTTGGAGGCCGGAAAATTTGAGATAATTGATGAGCTTTAACCTACGAAGCCCGAATAGGAGAGCCGAAGCCCAAGAGGGAGCTTTAACATACAAAGCCCGAAGGGGGAGCCGAAACCCAAGAGGGTGGTGAAGCCTGAGAGCTTTAACCTACGAAGCCTGAAGGGGGAGCCGGAGCCCAAAAGGATGTCGAAGCCTGAGAGCTTTAACCTATGAAGCCCGAAGGGGAAGCCAAAGTCCAAGAGGGAATGAAATCCCGAAAGAAGCATGAAAGCTAGAAAGGGAGCTGAAGCTCGAAAGGATGTAGAAGCTCGAAAGGACAGTGAAAACCCAAAATAAGAGTTGATGAATTTGGCGCTAGTGAGAAAGAAAATTGGTAAGAAAAAGACAAAATAAAGAAAAATTAAAAGAGAAAGAAGAGAAAGGCATGGTGAGATGACTGTGAGACAACCAAATAATGAAATTTAAAAGAACAAAGTTACAAAGAAGCAAGATAATGATAACTGGGAACAAGGTGGTGTTTTGCTGAATATTAACCAGCGGTTTCGAAAAAAAAAAACCGAAAAATAGGGCAAGTATGGTTTTAGTTTAGAGTGACACTTGGGAAAAAATAATGTGGTGGTTGGCAAAAGGGGCGTGTGAGGGTCACTCAATTATGATGGTCGTGATCCCCTACGCGCCGATGAGAATTAGAGAGAGTGAAACTATAAAATTCAGAACCCGATGTCTGATATCATATTAGATAATGAAAGGAAGTCTCGAATTCACTATATATTAATTTACAATGGTAAAGACCTTTATATAGGCTACATATCAAACTGAAATAAGAAAAAACTAATCCTAATAAGGATATATAATTAAATCACAAATCCTAAAGATTCTAGGAATTATATCTTGGAGATTGATTCCATAATATAGGGATATTATTTCCACAATAATATTTCATTAACAATAATATTTCCTTAACACTAGCTTAGGCGAAATGTTACAACTCTAGAGTCCTGAAAGAGCAGGTTATATTTTGGTGTAGGACTGAGTTTCAGATTGCTTAGTTTTAGAGTGCATCATGTCCGTATTTTTTAGATTTGAGGCTCATGGAGATGAGTTATTTTTGTCTCCTACCGATAGCATCCGAGCTTCGACGAGATGTTACATTTATGTTCCATTCCCAAACCTTAATTTGAGCAGTTCATTTTTCAGTGTCTCAAATCTGCTTTTTATTACACTCTCTTTCATCCTCTTTGAAAAATCGAATTTTAGTCTTAGAACCCTATACGGAATTAAGCATAATGATTTAAAGTCATAAACATTATTCCTATGGATTACCAACAATCACCCTCAATTTTAATCAATTATAAATCCATGCAAATATATCAAAGCAATAAAAATAATGCATAAAATAAAACTCACCACAACAATTTTGTTGACAAAGTGGAAAACTCGTGTGAGAAAAAAACCACTCCGGGTATCTAAGCTACTAGTCAAAATCCACTATAATCAGAAAAATTTACAGTGATAGTAAAAGACCTATGACATCAACTTTGCCTACTCTAATACATATAGACTGTAAGAACTTGAAGAACTCCATAAGCCCGCACCGCACGGTTTTCTTCAGAGCAGCCGAAGTCTCTGAGCGGATCAACTCTCTAAGCACTAAACGCCAGAACTCGGCCTACCAATCTTCCTCTTTGAGAACTTTGAAGGCATAGGAAATTTGGTTGGTTGTGTTGACAGTATAACAAGAAGGATCTGACTAAAATAGAGAAGATAAGAAAATCAAAAGAGTCTTCAAGGTGAGAATAAGAAAATTGAAGAGTCATGAAGGTTTTTAGGCTCAAAATAATATGTTTTCAACACATATGAAGTTGGCTATAAGTTTGTTTACATAGGTAGGGCAATGGTAAGATTTTCCAAGTGTTGATTTGGCTTAAAAACACGTCCAAAATAATCTACTTACGCACAGGCGTTCGAACACCACGCGAACGCGTGCTTGTTCTGCAAACTCATTCGAACATTGTATCGAACGCAAACTCATTGAAATATTTTGTTCGAACAAGAAGATAAACGCACAACGCACGAAAACATTCTGTCAATTTTCGTTCGAACCCAAACACAACGTAACACTAACGCCACTCGTTAGAATGCATAAATGAACGCAGCACAAACACATATCTGATTCCTTCATGTACAGTCTGTCAAACACTAGTCCAATTGCTTCGAGATCTTCAAGACTCATCATAACTCAATTTAACTTGTTTTGTTACGGATATTGCCAATAAATATGGAACTAACACTCTTCTATCAATCCCTAGAAATTTTTTAAAATATTTATAGTCATATTACGTTTCATTGCATCCTCTTTCATTAATTTAAACATAAACATTAAGTAACCCCCTTTGTTACAAACACATGGAAGCTGCGTTTTTACTAGTGTAACACATGCTTACACTTGCAAATTCTAATATATATAATACAAAAAGGAGGAATTTTGGTGTTAATAAAATTGCTAGTTACATGGAGAAATCCAATTTAGAAGGAAATTGAATTTACAGTACACGTTCGAACGACTGTTACTTGCATGATGCTCCTGAAATGAAACAATAGCACTAAAAGCAAAGCCAGTTACTTTGTTATTCTTGAAGAAACCTAAACCTGGTGGCTGCTTCAAGCATACAGAAGATCTCGTACTTTGAACTGAGGAGCTCATAAGAATGGGGCTTACTTTTTCTGATCAAATTTCCTTGCTGAAAGCATGTACTGCTCATCAAGTGAATGTTGCAATATTCGAGGGATATGATGAAACAAAGAGAAAGAAAATTGTTAGGATACTCTTGAGTGAAGCTCTTGGTTGGAAAGTGTCATGTCTCGCAAATCTGTGCCAAATTCGTATGAGTTCCTTTTGTTTCCTATTAACCAATCAATGAAGTTAGGATTCTGGATGGTCCGTAATGGGATATGCAGTTTCTTTGAAAGGATCAACATATCTCTGTCAGTTAAATTTAGTAATTTACACAGAGTAAGCTCTGTATATTCCATTAAATTAACCAAAATTAACAAAATTCAATACTTTAATTTAATTTCTATAACACCAAACAAGTCTCAACACTTTGAAATAACTCAAGAACAATTCTAGTTCATCAATGTGTGGCCTAACAACTCTAGATGGCACAAGATCTTCAAATGATCAAAAGTGTGCTTTGTTAAACACACATACTGTTGGAAATTAATTGTTGTTAATTATTTGGTGTTGTTAAATAACAACAATTAGTAATAATTTTATGTTGAAAATTATTAAGTTAATTATTTGGTGTTGTTAAATAACAACAATTAGTAATAATTTCATGTTGAAATTATTAAGTTAATTATGTGGTGTTGTTAAATAACAACAATTAGTAATGATTTCATTACTAAGTAAACAACAAGAGTTGTTAATCAAATAATTAAGTAACAACAAGAGTTGTTAAGTGACAACAATTAGTAAAATGTTAAATGGGGAACATATGGTACACCCATGATGATAACATTTTTGGAAGGGTTAGAGAAAGTCATTATGCATCCAAATACATGTGATTACATAGTAATCAATGCATGTGATTAAATAGTAATCAATGATTAATAGTAATCCATGCATGTGAGCTAATAGTGACTTGGTTTCCCTCCTATAAATAAGACCATTTGCTTATTGAGTTAAGCAATCAATTAAGTTTGATTAAGAGGTCTCTACAAGCATAAAAGGTATGCAATTGTGTTGTGATTAGTATAGATTTATTTTAATTAGCATGTAAATAAATCTAGGACTAGTAATACATGTATGGTTAGATCCTAAGAGGACAAACATGTAAATATATTAGGGATTATGTTTCCTAACATTGGTATCAGAGCTTAAATGCATGTATTCTAGTTGGATTACACAAAAATTGCATGAACATGCATTAAAATGTTGAAAATGCTTCTGGTTTTTGTTTTTAAAAAATAATTTTCTTCCGACTTTGGGCCGTAATAACTCTCTGTAGAAAATTAATAATCGCATGTTCAAATATGTTTTGAAACCTAGGTCATGAGATCTTCAATTTGGTATATCATTTGCTTAATTTGGATTAAAATTGAGAAAGATATGGACCCTAGAAGTTGGCTAGATGAATCTGTTTTTACCCAGAAAAACACTCCCAGAAGAGCCGTACTACATGTCATCCGGTATTTCTAAAATCAGACGACAAGTCGTCCGATTTGTGTACGACAAGTCGTACGCTTAGAGCTCAAAGGGACGATATATCGTCCATATATCACGCAACCGACAAGTCGGTTACACCTATAATTGACAACCGACATGTCATACAGTCACAGAACACGCGGACGACATGTCGTCTGTGCGTGTAACTCGGCCGAGACTGGTCGGCGCGTGAGAGCGTGTGAGGGCGAGTGGGATCCCATGGTCGGCGCGTGGCAGCGCGTGAGCCACTCCTGTAGTGCGTGGATGGCGCGTGAAAATCTGTGAGGCCCGTATTGGTCATATCTGTATCGGTTTGCTTCGGTAATTCTGATCCGTCATGGTTAAAAGTCTAATCCTTTGTGGAAAATGTTTTAATCGACCACGATAAATTTGTTTTATCACATAAACTTTGTGTTTATGAAAATAAATATCTTTGTGATGTTTATTTTAGTCAATGTAACTTTGTGTTTCATTGTATTGATTTTTTCTTGTATTTGTTACAGAAAAATCATTGCGATTATTCGAAGAATTGCAAAAGTGATTACGACACCCACAGACCATGAGATGATATTAGACATGTTGATGGAAATGGATAAATATCGAATGATTGAAAGCGATGATATGATTTTGCATATCATCACTTTCAATAACATGTTACAAAAGTCTATCTGGGTAGGTAATTGGATAGGACAGCCGAATAGATTCAGATTACTGAGAAACACTCTCCCCGAGATATGGAAAAAACAACTTACTCGTATTTGTATATTAGTAAAATGTGAGGAAAAACATGTTCCTTATAATAAAGCCATTGAGAGGTTAGCGGTTCAGTATCTACGGCATAAGGCAAATAATAATATTTTTCCTTCGATGTCCCTGAAACATTGTAAGGATCCTAAATTTGCTATAGGTTTTCCATGGCTGTCCAAGATCAATTACGAGTTACCCAAAGAGTTTGAGGATTCGTATCCAAAAACATATATGAGTTGGGACTCTACAACTGGGAAAATTATTATTGTAAAATATTAATTTCTTTCATGTTGTTTCTGTGTGTTATATTACGGCATGTAAATATTGTATTTATATGTATGAATGTTTCATGTTGAATTTAATTTATGTAATTAAATCAATGATTGTCATGTACAATAGTCGCATGATTAAGATTTTCTAAGAATTTATGTAATTTTTTAGAAAATGATTTTACATGATTGATTATGTTGATAATATTTTTACATTGGGTAATTGGATGATGATTGGACACATAGTGGCCTTTTGACTCCAACCTCATTGAAAAATCTTATTAAACATAATTTATTTCATGATAAAATAAGTCAAAAGTATTAACATTTGTGCATGAATGTCTGTAGAAACTTTGTGTTTTTAATGGCTTCCGCAACAAAGAACATTATTGCTGAACTCAACAAGGGTGAGAAATTGAATGGCGATAATTATGAAATTTGGAGCATGAAAATCCAATATGTGCTAGAAGAACAAGGGGTTCTTGAAACTTTGAAAATGAGCATGGATGAACCTGAACAGGGCACTACGGCCCAACACAGGCGAGACCGAGAGGCTTATGAGGCCTGGAAGAAAAATAATTTCATTGCCCGCATTACGTTTCTGAGCAGTATGGATAATGACCTAATGAAAGAGTTCATGAAATATGACATGGCTAAGGACATGTGGTCCACACTAGCTGAAAAGTTTGGTAGTACCTCAATAACCAAACTCAGGTCACTGACAATCAAGTTTGACACATACAAGAAACGTCCTAAGTTCACTATGTCAAAACACTTGAGGCAAATGTCAAACATGATTACTGAACTGGCAGATGCTGGACATGTTCTTACAGATGAACATAAAGTCCAAGCGGTCATTCGTTCTTTCCAAATAGCTGGGAGCATATGAAGATGCATTTGACCCACAATGAAATCATCAAAACCTTTGATGATGCTAAACGTCACCTTGAATTAGAAAGCGACCGTCTTGCGGCTGCTAAGTCAAATACTGAAGTGTATATGACAGAAACTAGCAAACCTGGGGGTTTCAAGAAGAAAAGAAAATTTCATGGTGGTGGGTTCCAGTTCGGAAAAGAACAAAATTCTTCCAAGCCAGAAAAGAAACAAAAAACCAATCAACATGGGAAAAGAAAACGTCCTACAAAAAAGAAAAACATGGCAAAGGTTAAATGTTTTAACTGTGGTAAGAAAGGTCATTTTGCTCGTGACTGCACTGAGCCTAAAAAGGTGAATACCTTTCGTGCATATTTAAATGAAATATGTGTTTCAAGTTCAATCTTTCTAACTGAATCTAATCCTTTGTGGACTGTAGACTCATGAGCCACAGACCATGTAGCGAAGGATAGAGATGCCTTCGTGGAATTTCGGCGAATTTCACCTGGGGTGAAGTGGATATATGTTGGCAACAACTCACGGGTTAAAGTCAAAGGCATAGGAACATGCAAGTTAGTCATGCATGGTGGAAAAACTTTACTACTACATGATGTATTGTTTGCTCCACAAATTCGTCGAAATTTAGTCTCTGTGTTGGTTTTGGTTAATTTAGGTTTCAATTTGAACTTCCATAAACTTGGTGTTGATTTGTATTTAGGTATATAATACACTATGGTTCTGGTTATTTTTTGGATGGTTTTATTGTATTAAATGTTGAATGTTTTAATCATAATTCCAGTTTTTCGTTTGTTACCTCATCTGTCAGTGATGGTAGTGATGTAACTGTGTGGCATACTAGACTTGGCCACATTGGCCAGCAAAGAATGAACAGATTAGCCAAAGAAGGCTTTCTGGGAAATATTGAGAAGGTGGAATTGTCAACCTGTGAATATTGCTTGGCAGGAAAAACTGCGAGAAAACCATTTAGAAAAGGGACTAGAGCAGAATTTCCATTACAATTAATTCATTCAGATATCTGTGGTCCAATGAATGTCAGGGCAAGGCATGGAGCATTTTATTTCATCACATTTATAGATGATTTCACTCGCTTTGGTTATGTCTATTTGATTGCTCATAAATCCGAAGCATTAGAATATTTCAAGAAATTTATGAATTTAACAGAAAATCAATTGGACAAGAAAATTAAAGCACTACGCACTGACCGTGGTCGTGAGTACTTATCTGATCAGTTCAGAGAATTATGTGATGAAAAATGAATTAGTCGTCAGTTGACTACTCCTGCTACTCCTCAACAAAATGGTGTTGCGGAAAGAAGAAATATAACTCTTCTTGAAATGGTTAGGTTTATGATGGCACAAGCAAATTTTCCTATAACCTATTGGGGTGATGCATTATTAACTGCCACATATGTACTTAACCGAGTGCCATCTAAATCTGTGTCCACCAAACCATATGAGTTATGGACAGGTCGTAAACCAGATATTCACTTTCTAAAACCTTGGGGTTGTGCGGCTTATGTTCATGTGTGTTCTCACGAACATGGAAAGTTAGGCCCAAGAGGAAAAAAAAGTATCTTCATAAGATATTCTGAACAATCAAAATGATATGTTGCATAGGTGAACATGAAAGTGGAGGCGTGACAGAATTTGAACCACGAGATATCACATTTTTAGAAAATGATTTTCCTAAGCAGGGTGAGATAGGTCAAGATTTATCTCTATATGAAACTCTGGATCACATAGATCACATGATTGGTGAACACTCGAGTTTACCTAATCCCAGTGGGAGTGATGAGAGAAATTTGAGAAAACATGATGAATCTGTTTCACATGAATCTCAAATGATGAATTAGTTTCACACGAGTCTCATTTGTGATCCAAGTGGGAGTGATGTACATAATCCAAGTGGGAGCAATGTGCACGATCCAAATGGGAATAATATCGAAAGTGAGGAATCAGTTCCACCACTAGAATCCCAATTGCGACATAGTAATCATATAGGCATTCCTCGACGTCGTTTCAATATCGAAGGAGAAACCTTTATGATTCTACCTCAAGATAATGAAGAACCTAGAAGCATAAGAGAGGCTCTTCAGTGTCCTGCTAAGGAAAAATGGATGAAAGCAATGGAAGAAGAGATGGAGTCAATAAGGTCCAACCAAGTTTGGGAATTGGTTGATCTACCCAAAGGACGCAAAGTTGTTAAGAACAAATGGGTTTTTAAAATAAAGCGTAATGCCGATGGCAATATTGAAAGATATAAAGCACGACTTGTGGCAAAAGGGTATACGCAACATGAAGGAATTGACTATGAAGAGACTTTTTCACCTGTTGTAAGGTTTACCTCAATTCTCTTGATTCTGGCTATAGTAGCAATTATAGATCTACATGGAATAACCAGTAGGTTTCATAAAAGAAAATGAAAATGAGAAAGTATGTAGACTTTTAAAGTCTATATATGGTCTCAAGCAATCGTCTAGACAATGGTATATACGATTCCACAATACAATCATTTCGAATGATTTCACAATGATAGATGAGGATCATTGTGTGTACACCAAGAGGGATAAAGATAAGTTTATTATCTTATCTTTGTACGTTGATGATATACTTATAGCCGGAAATGATAAGGAGTTTGTAAAACACATTAAAGAATGGTTATCATCTAACTTCGAGATGAAAGATATGGGTGAAGCTGCATATATTCTTGGGGTTAAGATCTCAAGAAATCATTCAAAGAATTTATTATCTCTTTCACATGAGTCATATATAAAGAAAATTCTTGAACGCTTCAAAATGCAGGCTTGCAAACCCATTGATACTTGATCGGCGTAAACACACGCGTATAACGCAAGCGCACGTATCGTTCAAGTAGTATAAAAAGTATCGATCCCACGAGGACTTAATATTTAAACTATTAATTTTATGAGGTCAAATGATTACTAATATCTAACAGGTTGTTTGATTGATTTGAAATGGTGACGATTCTAAATTTAAAAACAAACAAGTAAATAAAATTATTCGAAAGGAGATTTTGAGAAAATTCAATATTAAAAACTATCTAGGGTTGTGATTTATTCCAATATTATTTAAAGATGAAGTGGTTATCTTATAGTTGGGTAAAATATTGATTTATTAACCTGGAACACTAAATTATGTAAAAGCCTCTTCCGATGGTCAACTACAAATATCCAGTTTAACCTAATTGAACCATACGTCTATGTCAACCAAATTATCTGGATTTATTAAGATTAAGTTCCAATTATAGCTACCCTCGCCCGACATGTATATTTCTATCCTGTAAGGAAATCTATTAAAGGGTTATCTATCCTCAAGGAAGATCGTGGGCTATTGAGTCTAAGGTTTTAAACCTAAAATCCCTATGTCTAGTTCATTTTAAGTTTACCTTATCAATTTTATTAGTGGCCAGTTAATAAAAAGCATTAAGATTAAGACTCAATAAATAAATCTTTATATTACCCAAACTATCATCTAACCCTTATAAACCGGTGATATTGGATTTCATCACAACCCTAGATTACTAACTTAGTTATGACACATAGCTAGGGCTAGTAAAAACTTAAAAGTAAAAGCCATAAAATAAAAGTGCTGAAAAGTAATTGCGTAAAGTAAAAGCTTAAAAGTAAAATAAAATAAAAATGCTAAGGTAAAAGGAATTATTTCTTCTACTACTAATTTAGATATCTCCCAGAAAATAATATATAAACTTGTGATAATATTACCAACCGACCAATCTGGCGGTATCCTGATTAAGTCAAATTAAGTCCAACCAGCCATTAAGGCGGAACCAAAATAAACCTGCCATATAGGCGGTAAGGGAATTTAATTACCAATCGACCAATCTGGCGGTATCCTTGATTAGTCAAATTAAGTCCAACCAGCCATTAAGGCGGAACCAAAATAAACCTGCCATATAGGCGGTAAGGGAATTTAATTACCAACCGACCAATCTGGCGGTATCCTTGATTAGTCAGGTTAAGTCCAACCAGCCATTAAGGCGGAACCAAAATTAAATTACCAACCGACCAATCTGGCGGTATCCTTGATTAGTCAGGTTTAAACCAGATTAAAATGAAGTACCAACCGACCAATATAGCGGTATCCCTTATTAAGTCAATATTTTAAATAGTGAATATATTAGATTTAAGGGAGATTAATCTAAATAACAATAGTAAAAGAATTACCTTTCACCCTAGCATAGAGAAGTTACCTCCTCATAGTGAATAGTAAAAACTGTAAAATAAAGAAAGTAAATTATTATTATTACAGAACGTAATTAAAAATTACAAAACTAAATTAAAAGAAACTTAGAGAGAGAAGAACTCTCTAATTACATCAAAGAAATGAGAGAGAATGGTACAACAAAAACTGAAATCTCGAGCTCAATTTATAGGCGCGGATGGGCTTCTGGCGTCGCGACGCCAAGGCCTTTGGCGTCGCGACGCTGGAACAGTGATGCGTGGCACAATCGCGGCTTGACACGTGGCGAGGCGGCTAGGAGGATAAGGCAACATGTGGCGAGGCGGCTAAGAACTCAATTATTATGCTGACGTGGCGATGATGTGGCGCTGACGTGGCAAGGCGGCTGAGATCAATTGTCGGCACCGTAGGATTGCGACATGTGTCATGCTGTGATTGGCTGATGCTGACGTGGCATGTTGACTCGGTTGACCTGCTGACGTGGATGATGACGTGGCATGACGCGTGGCAAAGTTGACTCGTTGATCGATGACGTGGCGATGACATAGGATGACACGTGGCACACGTGGCAATTGTGAGTGTCGGCACCGTAGGATGATGACACGTGGCACGGCGCACGTTAGCAGATCGGTTGTGATGGTGACACGTGGCACGGCGCATGTTAGCAAAGTCAAACTTCTCAAATTCTGACCCGTTGACCCGGCGCACGTTAGCAGACTCCGGTGCACGTTAGGCGTCGCGACGCTGAATGTCATGGCGTCGCTACGCGGGGAATTACCAAAATGCCCTTTTTGCCGATTTTCACTGTTTTGGCCTAAATCACCTCCAGAATGTCCTGGAACTTTATTTATCTACAAAATAACACAAAACACATCAAAATATTCACAAGAATCAAGAAACTATACAAAATATTAGGATAAATGAGTGGGAAATAGTGATAGATTTACCACTCATCAATACTCCTATCACGAAAACTGAAGCTTTGAGTCGTAGATTGTGTCCTGAAACTCCACAAGAAAAGGAACAAATGAAGAAAGTTCTTTATGCAAATGTAGTTGGAAGTTTAATGTACGCAATGTTGTGTACAAGACCTGATATTTGTTTCGCTGTTGGAATGGTAAGTAGATACCATCCAATCCAAGACTAGCACATTGGAAAGCAGTTAAAAGAATATTTAGGTATCTGAGAGGGACAGCTGATTACTCATTGTGTTATCAAGGAAATGATCTGCATTTAAGAGGCTATACTGATGCTGACTAGGGAGGATATTTACATGAAAGAAAATCTACCTCCGGTTTTGTTTTCTTGCTAAACAATTGTGTCATTTCATGGAGCAGTAAGAAACAATCATGTATAGCCTTATCCACAATGGAGGTTGAATTTGTGGCCTTTTCATCAGCAGTACAAGAGACTGTGTGGTTGAAAAGGTTCTTGGATCATTTTGGTATGTCAAATGAAGCTTCTGGTCCAGTATTAGTTAACTGTGATAGTGAAGCAACGATAGCCTACACAAAAGACCCAAAATTTCATTGTAAAACGAAACATATAGATAACAAATATAACTTTGTGAAAGACATAGTTGCACGAGAAGAGGTAAACATGAAGTACATTTCTACGCAAGAAATGGTAGCAGATCCATTGACCAAGCCTGTTCCTAGAGATGTCTTTGTTAGACATGTAAAAACTCAGGGATTGCGTAGATGTTAATGTGCTTACATATTATGATGTGTATTTTTCCCAAATAATGTTTACTAATGTTAATACTCATTGATATTTGTGTTCAATGCTTACATGTTATTATGTTGATACATGTTTAAACAAATATACTATTAGTTAGTATGAGAAGTATGTCGAACAAGTGAATGATTGGCCCTCTCACACGGGCAATCGCCTCCATTACTTTGTGTTAATGGGAGATGAGACAAATTTTTAAGCTAATTATCTGAGTGATAATTTAGAGAGCTCAAGCTTGAAAATTAAGTAATGTCGTTATAATGTCACTTTCTCTGTGATATGACCTAAGGTGAATAAGTTTGTTTCACCTTACTTGTCTTAATGTCAGTTATGAGTTAGACATTGTGTTTGTCTGAACTATAATCTGTACGGTATTTTATGAGACATGCGCTCCATGGGAAAGGATAGAATACCGTAGCACATGTTTTCATACCATGTGTACATTTGCGGCTATTGAGGGTAATACAAGTAAAGATCTCAGTCTTGATATTGTGTAAGACCCTTGAGATTATATCAATCTCACATTGTACCCTTTAGACTCTTGTCTGCTTCTTAAAACTTAGATTTGATGATTGCTATCTTGAAATGTTACTGAAGGATCATGAGAGATTCGATATGAAAGGACATCTCTGGAAAAGCGAATTGAATCAAAGTCGAGAGATTCGAGAAAGGAGAAAGATCATTATATGAGTAATATCACATTAGCTTGTATTCACTGGTCGACCAATTATGTTATTCTATGTGATCAAACATGATTTTGAATTACATTCGAAAAGAGATCGAGAGAGATTTAATGTGATAAATGATCGAGGATACTGCATACATAATCCACTATGGTTTTATCCATTTTTCGAGCGGCTATATATTCCTAACAGATGTATAGCAAGTGAGCTCTCGAAGTATGCTGGTCGCACGGCACAATTGCAAAGTATGAATTATTCTTGTAGAGATAATAAAAATTATTGATCTCATCATGTGTGAGTGGGAGATGTTGGAAATTAATTGTTATTAATTATTTGGTGTTGTTAAATAACAACAATTAGTAATAATTTCATGTTGGAAATTATTAAGTTAATTATGTGGTGTTGTTAAATAACAACAATTAGTAATGATTTCATTACTAAGTAAACAACAAGAGTTGTTAATCAAATAATTAAGTAACAACAAGAGTTGTTAAGTGACAACAATTAATAAAATGAAAATGGGGAACATATGGTACACCCATGACGGTAACATTTTTGGAAGGGTTAGAGAAAGTCATTATGCATCCAAATACATGTGATTACATAGTAATCAATGCATGTGATTAAATAGTAATCAATGATTAATAGTAATTCATGCATGTGAGCTAATAGTGACTTGGTTTCCCTCCTATAAATAAGACCATTTGCTTATTGAGTTAAGGAATCAATTAAGTTTGATTAAGAGGTCTCTACAAGCATAAAAGGTATGCAATTGTGTTGTGATTAGTATAGATTTATTTCAATTAGCATGTAAATAAATCTAGGACTAGTAATACATGTATGGTTAGATCCTAAGAGGACAAACATGTAAATATATTAGGGATTATGTTTCCTAAGACATACATTTTAGGAGATATGGTAAATGGACAATAAACTCTATTGCTTCAATTATGGAGAAAATTTCGGAAAGCTCCCTGTTTGAAAGTTTAAATTATGGAGAAAATTTCAGAAAGCTCATTGTTTGAAAGAGTATCATTTACTCCACAGTATTGCATAAATGTGAGAAATGTCCTGTTATCTGCTTGTGGTTCTATGGATAATTTGAAGTGCGGCAGAGGAATTCATGGTCTAGTAGTTAGGACTGAATTCAAATGTTTGGGTCTGCAACACTCTTCTAGCTATGCATTTGGAGGCCAGAAGATCCGAACATGCAAAGTTTGGACTTGGATTCAGTGCTGAATTGCACATTGTACTGAACTTTTATATTTTATGATTAATAATTATTGGATAATAATTTAAATGTAACTAAATCTCTAAATTCTCTAAGAAATATCAAAGATGATCCAATCTCTTGAAATTTCTTAATAGCCTTCTATGCTTGGGATGAGAAGTATAATTTTTTCTCTAAGAGGGATTCAAATGTTTGGGTTTGCAACACTCTTTTAGCTATGTATTCTGAGGTTGAAAGATCCGAAGATGCAAAGTTTGTGTCTCAAGAAATGTCAGAGAGGGATTCAATGTCATAGAATCCCTTAATAATTTACTACATTCAGAATGCGAAGTACATAGGCCAGTCCAATACACGAATGCTCCCACCATCGCAGGATATAATAATGACGTATGTATGCAACCTTACCTTACACGAATTGGGTGACTTTTAGGAGTACATTAGAAGCCTTTTCAGGTCCTGGTTTTGTTGTTCAAGGAGATTGTCCATGCTCTAATAATTACAATGGGGCTACAAGACAATTTGATTAGTGGCAATGCAGTGACTTGCATTGGTGCTTGTTTGACACCTATGAACTGCATCCCATTTGCAACTGTTCTTGGTTCTTGTTTGAATCACATACCGATGTATGCCAAGCGTGGGGTCTCAGTTCAAGTAATTACATCTTTGAGGGATTAGCTAACAAGAACTCAGTCATCTGGAATGCCGTGATTGCTGCAAATGCTCGCCATGGCCAGGAAGAAGAGGTTTAAAACTTCTAGTTAAAATGAGACTTTGATCGGTTCAGCTTATTTTAATGCCTTGCTGCTACTGCTAAACTGGCCACCAGACAACTTATGTTCTTTATCTGTTAATGATTATTGGTGATGACTGATGAGACTATATAAGAAATTTAGGCCATTGAAATAGCTCTTCTAGGATTTCAAGTGACAGTTGATTCTTCATATGCTTTACGGATCGAAATCTTTCAACCAGCGTGATTGTTTATATATGAATAATGTTAGTTAATAAAACTTGTAGTTTGTGCGGGCTTCTGCACAAATACAGGTAGGGATGGCAAGGGGCCAACTATAGTACAAGAACACTAATATCCATATTCTTTCTGTTCAATCTACAAGTAAGAAAATTATCTTTATCCACCCCTAATGTACTAGATCTCATGGGCCCGTATAGGTCCCCATTCACATGGGGATTTTATCTCTATTTGAACAGGATATCAATATCTAGATCCGACCATGGTTATGGTACGGAACTAAAAACGAACCATAAAAAAACCAGCAATAACTGTAACCGAACTGATTTGACTGGTTCGATTAGGGTAAACCATAACCGAACCGGTCACCATCGGTTCGGTTACGATTTACAAAAATTTGGAACCGTAACCGTTTACTATTTACATTTTTTTTAAGTAAAAAAAGAGCTAACCGTAACCGAACCGTACTGTTTGGTTCGGTTACGGTTAATCGTACGATTATGGTTCACCCTAAACATGGCCACCCCTACCAATATCCATACTCAATCCATCCATCCAACCAACAAAATATAAAAAATTATCTCATTATCCACTCCTAACGACAGAGCCCCTAAGGGGATTTTTGAATGGAGATTTTTGCCATCTCTCTAAATACAAGGTGTACTAGTGAAAATTTCTTACAACATCTATCAGATTAGAGTTTTAACGCTCCAATTTTAGAGACACATTGCAATAGATGATAAACAAAGCTAGGTAAGTATGTTCTACTTTCATGGTATAAATTAGAAACCCAAAACCATGATTCATCTAGCTAAGAAGATCAGTACTCTGTGTGATTTAAAAGAGAAGAAAACAAGAATGTCTTCAGTTCCATCATCAAAATTACAAATAGTTCCACTCTGATGGTCACATTAAAGTCTATAGAGCAAGCTCACTTCAGTTTTTACCAAATTCAATCTCTCATAATACTTCCATTTTGACAAACATCAAATCTCATTCTTCCGCTTTCTTCAATAAAGGAAATTAGTTTATTCCACTTCAGCCAAGTAATCATCGATTTCAGCTGGAGTTAGAACTCTGCGGCAAAACAGAAATCTATTTTGTGTCAAAGCTAAAATTTTTAAGAAACTGATTTTCTTATTGGCCTCAGATAATGCTTAATTGGGAAAACACTATGGCGAGTGTGAACACATGCATGCATGCACAGTTGCACACACACAAATAATCAATCACGATATTTCCTGGTGAACGTTAATATTGTTCTGCAACTCATAATCTGTTTCTACATAGACAACTAATCATTCAACTTCCCTACTAGCAATCTTAAAGGTAATCCCTTTTAGCTAATGTTGGTTGAACATAATTTCACAAAAATTAATAATTGATATATATATATATATATATATATATATATATATATATAAAAGCCTGTTAGAAACATGAAAGGGGACCATTGTAATATAATAAAAAAACAAAATTAACTTCAGGAGCATAGAAGTTTGATGACTACCCTTCCTCCAGTGTCAATATTGTTGTGTGGACAGCATCATCAAGCTCCATGTCCTCTGTATACCTATAAGACAATCAAAGAATGCTCAAAATTATGACTGAAAAAAAAGATGTTTGGGAACAACATTAGTATAAACAGGGTTTCAAGGATTGACAACTAACAGAACTTCCCGAGTATAAAATCAAATCTACGTCAGTTAGGCTCCAAATGCATAAATTTTGAGAGATGAAGATCCATTACTATGGGCAGCTCCATGGTTTCATATGGGCACAGGTAACCCATGGTATTTATAAACATTAACCAGAGAAGGCTTCGTTTATAATTTTCTTCAAAAGCACTCACCTCTTCTCAAGAAATGTCTTTGCATTGGAGACATTTTTCCCCATTGCAGAAGCTTTCCAAGAGAAATATGAACCTGAAGGATCCACCTGGACTAAAATTCACATCATTAAACCTAATAAGATTCCATTACCTAATTGTTGATAGGGAGACTCGATAATCCTATTCCATACATTGGATAAGGAAAACTGAAAATACCTGATATAACTGTGGACCCTTGTCGTCAAAACCAGCAACCAACAATGAGACTCCAAAGGGCCTCACACCACTAACAGAAAGAAACAAACAAATCAGTATTTACTTATATCTATCATGTTTTATAATAGATTTAATCATGACACAAATCTATCATGAAGTAAAAACGACGTTATTTTATTTATATATGATATTTTTCTATTATCTTCAAAATAGACAATTAAATTCATGACAAATATCTGTCATGATTGATGGTTGGATAACACTCTTATTTATAAGAGAAATATATTATAAATCAACGATAGAAATTATTTTATGCTATAAAATTATTTTTCTTTTTATAGTACACTTCATGACATAATTTTTCTATCATAAAAATAATGTTATATATTCTCATTTTTTAGTAGTGTCTTGAGTTGTATTAATAATTTCTCTCCATCAAAAGTGAGATTTTCCTATTTTATTACATAGTATCGGCGTATCGCCATCCTTTCATTTTTTTAAAAAAAATCGAGGCAACAATAATTAATTTTTTTGTTCCATTATAATAGATTTCAATCTTTTGGGATGCGGTTTCTCTTCTTCATTACATTTGAAAGAATGTTCTGGGGAAGTAAAAGAAATGGATCCCACATTTTTCACCCACAAATAATTCGAAGGTTTTAAAATGTCCTGCATATAAAAATTCAAATTACAATATAAAATCCTCAAATTACATGCCAAAGCCGAGAGCCTCCTAAAGAGGGAAATTGTGCATTTTGCACCTTTTGTGTTCAAAACACATTAAGATGAAATCCAATAAGCTCAATATTTTATATGCATCATATACACATCCAAATACACAACATAAATAAAAAGCCCCAAATTTGGAAGTGGTTTTAAATCCTAATTTTTCAATTTCAACAAATTGGATAAATTAGACCAAATTGATTAAATCCAACACTTCAATCAAGTTTCTTCCATACCAATCAAGTCTCACCACAATGAAATAACTATAGAACAAATCTAGGTCATTTAAGAGTGGGTCAATAACTCTAGAATGACAACAAGTTTTAAAAACCATCAAAAGAATGCTTGTTAACATATTAGAAGCATTCTATGACCTTTTACATGTTTTAACAAAATTCATATATAACTTAAAGAAATGGAAAAAAGCATTTAAAAAAAAAAAGAAGAAGTTCTAATTAATTTAAAACAATGTCTCCCAAAAATTTTAATATTTTAGGTTGCGGTTCCTTTTCTTCTTCATTACAATTGAAAAAATCTTCTGGAAAATAAAAGAAATGGATCTCATATTCTTTCACAGAGGAATAAGCCAAGGGTTTTTCAGTGAAAGTTTCCTCAAAATAGACGTGGATTGTATCAGGAAGGCAATTTAATTTTTCAAAATCATTAAATTTCCCGAAGAAATAATACAGCAAATATATGTGATCGTACTTTGAACAAGGTAATGCCATAGTAATATGGACGTCCAGGGGATCTGCATCTTTGGATTTGTATTTGAATTGACAGTCCACAGAAAGCCATGTGCTACGGACATGAGCAAAGACAGCGGTTAAAGCAAAACCTAGTACTGTCCCCTTCGAGTTTACAGAAGATCCCATGCTTTGATACCCAAACCGCCTTGGAATTTCATTCCCAGGTAAAATTACAAAACCTCTACTTTCTCTATAATATACCTGTACCATAAAATTCATAATTTTAAAAAAATAAATTAAACGCTGTACAAAAAGAGAGTTGAAGACACGAACCTTCTCCCCTACATGTTTCCAACGTACAGTTGCCTTACGCTGAAGTATTTGCAGAGCATCTTTGACAATCTTATAGCCATCCAATTTAAAATTCTCGATCAGTTGAATATACTGTTCAGGATGTTCATTACTTGAGAGTAGAGCTGGTACTGATTCCAGCGACATGCATCCAGTTGTACTCAAACGAGATAGACTGAGTGGAAGCTCTGGTAAGGACTGAAGCCTCTCACAATACCTTAAGTAGAGTTCGTTCAACTTAGAAAGTTGTATGATGCTTTTTGGTATTCTCTCAAATTAATTTGTTGTAGTCTAGATACAGAATCTCTAGTGAGACTAACTGGCCAAGAATTTCAGGTAACTCTGTGATGCCGCATTCATTTAGATTTAAGTATGTTGTAATATGCAAGCATTCTAAAGATAATAGCGTAGGCCATGATAAGTCTCTGCTGCCCCACAAGTTTAATTTGCCAACGCTCAAAATGGATGACGGTACTTCTCTTATAGCAGTTCCACTAGCACCCAATTCTTCTAAATTTCCAAGCATGTCAGGCAATCTCTGAAGATTTAAACAACCATCCAGCAAAAGCCGTTTTAGAGATTTCAATTTACCTAGGTTGCTTGGGAGACTTTTAAGACTTCTACAATTTTCAAGGTCCAAAGATAAAAGCCTAGATAGACAATCGATGGATGAGGGCAGTTCTTCAATTGCAGTTCCACCTAAACTCATCATTTCTATATTACCAGATGAGAACTCTGGAAGCCTCTTTAATTTTGAACAGCACGAAAGATCAAGCTTTTTAAGAGATTCCAAATCAGTTATAGCTGGAATACTTTTCAGGTTTTTGCAACCACGTAGATTCAGAGTAACTAGCTTGTTCGGATGTGAAGTCAAGGATGGGTTTGGAGTTCTGGCAAAGAACTTCTCCATGATTATCTGGATTAAATTACCATGATGCTGCAAAGATAAATCATTAATATTAATTTAAGATATTTAAACATATTCTTATTAAAACAATGCTTAAATGTTAAATATATAAAAAAAAACATACCGCGACACCATTCCAGAGTTGTTCAATATTACTGTGAGGCATTTCAAGTGAAACAAGTTTCTCCAGATGAATATTTGAAGGCAATGATTTTAATGGATATCCAAGCCAGTGAAGATACCTCACTTCAGCTAATCCAGGGCCTCGGAAATAAGACACCTTAAATTTGTTCTCTCCATTTTCGATTGAGCCATATAATTTCAGAAATCTCAATTTAGTCATCTTTGAGAAAGTATCGGGGTGTAAACGTATCCCTTCATTAACTTTACGCATGTCCAAGCATATGCCTTCAATTGCTTCAGTCCCCTAATAATCAATAAAAGGCCATATTTAAAATAAAAAATTAAAATTAAAATTGAAGATGATAGTTATTATTAGGCTGTCAAGCTCACATAAGAAGAAACATAATCATACAATTAATATTATATATATAATTTACTATTTCCAAAACAATAATCTATGACAAAATGCTTACCTTGTTAAATTTCAAAACTTTGATAATATCCTCATGATCCCACAACCGACTGCGTTTTTCTGGATCTTTACTAGATTCTTGCCTGACAATTTCCCTACCCATTACTTGTAGTAGATCATGCATTCTTATTTTGTTACCTTCTCTGATAACAAGAGACTTGTCAACAAGGACACGTATTCCTATTTCTGCGTAGAAACCGCTTTCATTAAGGAATTTCATTACAAAGCATTTATCTTCACCATTCAGAAAACAAGCAACATCTAAGAAAATATTCTTTTCTTGATCGTCCAAATCATCATAACTTATTTTTAGCACCTCCTGTATTTTCGGATTGGGAATTTTTTCTAGTTTCTTTATTGCACTTTCCCACACTTCTTTTTCCATTTCAAATAAATAGCAACCTAGAACTTTAAGAGCTAAAGGAACACCTGTTGCGTACTTTATTACCTTCTTTGAATATTCCTCAGAACCTATCTCCGGATGGTTTTGTTTGAAGGCATGTCGACTAAAAAGCTCAAGGGCATGATGATATCCTAATGCCTTCACCTCATATATGTTTTCCACTGCATAATTTCTAAGCACCTGTTTATTTCTCGTGGTTATTATGATTCGACTTTGAGACATAAACTGATCATCAGATCTTCCGATTACGGATTCTATTTGGTTCAAACAAGTCACATCATCCAGAATAATCAGAACCTTTTTGTGGCGGAGCCTTGTAAAAATGAGGTGATCAATATCACGAATCACATTTTCATTCCTCCATAATTGTGATACAAGTTTCTGTTGTAAGTAAGATAATCCTCCTGGACGTTCGGATTCTTCTCTGACATTTTGAAGGAAGCAAGAACCTTCAAAATTATTAGAGATTCTCTCAAAAATAGCTCTTGCAATTGTAGTCTTGCCTATGCCACCAATGCCCCAAATCCCCAAACTGCAAGCGTCTTTCGCATCACTACCTAATGCTAACAGAGATTCAATTTCCTTGACTGTTGACTCTACTCCAACCAGTTGGCCTTTGTTATCACGTGGAAAAACTTTAGCTAGTCTCTTCATAATGTGATTAACTACTTCCTTTATAAGTTCTGATTCGAGCCTAACAAATATAAAAAAGTAGCATTATGTTCCAAAAGGATCTAAAAATATGACAAGATGCCTAATAAAAACACATAAATAATTTGAGAATATCATATCATAAAATAAATTTTATAATGTGAGTTTGAGAAGTAGAAAACTATTCAAATTTTGATTTTTGAAAAATTATTTTATAATTCTAAAAATATTCTCATACAACGATCTCTCAATTCATCAAATACTCTAGTCACAACCCTTATACAATTGTATCCTTCAATATAATCTAAAATTACCCACAAGTAATTATATGGCTCTAATGCCTAAGGATATGGAATACTTAAATAACAATAAAATCAAAAAAATTTGAGACTTGTTAACCATCCTCGACACAATTTTACCATTCAAGATAATTCTAAAACTAACCTCAAATAACTTATATAAGGATCCGACTATGTTGTCATATGGTCTAAAACTATTGATAGTTATAAACTCAACAAATTTTAATTCATTTTGACCGATTAGGATCAAACCTGGAGAATAATCAGCACCGCTTAAAGCCAGTTAATTTCAGGATCCCAATTTAATTACTTAATTTATTTTTTTTTTTTTTAATTCTTCTTATCATTTTAACAAAACAAACAAACTGAATCAACACATCTCATATATTTAGTCCGCTTTTGGAAAGCTCAAATCTTTTCAAATATTCTAATTAGAGTACAATACCACCGTAGTAACCTACAGACCATTAATCATTCTTATGCAAGGGATGAATTTATGCAAATAAAAACATATGCATGACAGTACTACAGCAAGCAAAAAATGACATTATGTGTATGGTAATTTTATAAATGACAATGATATGCGAAATTAAATAAAATTAACCTTATGTTATGAGAATCAAAGCCAGACAAATTGGCAGCTTCTGTCAAAGCATTCCTCCATAGTTGCATCTTTTCTGGTCCCCATTGATGCTCAAGCTTCGAAATAGATCCCCAAAAATCCCAGTTTGCTTTCTCACATGTGATGGATCAACGCCATAAAAAACAGGTATCACAATCTGTCCATGTTGATTCTTGCATTCAAATATTTTAACAAGTTCATCGAGACACCACCTGGAAGAGGCATACCCTTCAGAGAATATGATAAGTGAAATGAATGATACTTCAATTGTGTGCAAAAGAGACTTGGAGATTTCATTTCCACGAATAAGTTGGTCATCAATGAAAGTTTCAATATTCTTTTGGCACAAAGCTTCATAAAGATGACTGGTAAAGTTGTGACGGGTCTCCTCTCCTCTGAAACTAAGGAAAACATCATACATGTTTCGAGGATGAGAAGAAGAAGAAGAAGAAGCCATAAGAGAAGCAATTCAATTGATTAGAGTTTTCTGTCAGAAAATTTGATCATAATAATGACAAGGGCCATTGGGGATATTACAGACCATATATATTATATGACAGATGCTTTTATTAATTTCTTGAAATTTCCAGCAGGAAGTTTTCAATTCTCTCAAATAAATATATATACTTATTCGAATTTATTAATTAAATTTTTTATTTTATATTTTATTTTATATTTTTGTTAAATTTAAATTCTTTTTCTTTTTATATATATAATATTTTTATTTGTTTAATAAATATTACAAATTTCGTATTTATTCATTTATTTTTTTGATTATTTTTTAATTAAATTAACACTATTTATGTATAAAAAAAATTATAATTTTACCAAAAAAATTTAAATTTGGTGGTGGGAACATTATCGTACGAAATTAAAAAATGAACCACTCGTTATAGGATTCGTAATCAATTATCGTACAAAATATTGGATATATCACCAAGTGCGCTAGGAGGAGATTTTGGAGGCAATATATATATATATATATATATATATATATATATATATATATATATATTATATATATATATATATATATATATATATATATATATATATATTGGGGAAGTGAATTTTTATTAAAGGGAGATATATATCTTTTGGATATTTAAGGTAGGGGACAAGGGGTGGTTGGCAGTGGGCATAACTCGGCCAAGGTTCCGGTTCGAAATCGGAACCGAACCGGAAAGGGACCGGTTCGGTTGGGGTTCCACCCCAACTCAAACCGGTGGAACCGTAGGGTTCCAACAGAACCCTACGCCCCCAACGGCTACTAGCCGTCGGTCCTCGGATATTTTCAAAATTCATTTTAATTTAGAACGCCTAGAAAATGATTCACAACGAGCAATTTGCAACTATTGTGGGGTTATCTATGCAGTAAAAATTTTAAAATCCTTGAATGGTGGAACCGACATCAAAATATATATCATGTTTTATCATTATTGCTAAAGAGATTTTGGCAGCACCTATTTCCACCATTGCGGTTGAGCAAGCCTTCAGCTTGGAGGTAATTTATTGGAAGCTAGGCGATCTTCATTACATTCAAGCACTCTAGAAGCAACAATTGTGTGGATGATTGGACTCGAGCTGATCTGAGACAACAAGAAGATGCCCCCGATGATTTTGAAGATTGTTCGATAATGCTTCTTCAACAAGTGCAAGCGGAACGGAGCCGAAGGATCAACTGATAATGATGATTGATAATTCTAATTTGTAAAATTATAATTTACAAAGGGGATATGTCTAAAAGACTAAAACTTGTAATGGAACTACGTGAGCTTTGATTCCTCTCACCCTTGGAGGATACGTAGTCAACTTAAATTTTTAAAAATTTAAGCTCAAGCTCTTCAATGTAATAAATTTTTTTATTTATAAAATTCATTTCAATTTTTTCTATTAATTTTCAAAAAAAAAAAAATCTTTGAACCGAACCGAACCGGAACCGAACGGTTCGGTTCCGATTCGTTTCGGTGTTTCGGTTTCACTTAAGTGTGGAATCGGAACCGAACGGTTCCACACTTGTGGAACCAGAAACCGGCCGGTTCGGTTCGGTTCCGAACCGGAATCGAAACGCCGGCCGGATCTAAGTGGGCAGTTGCAAGTTGGGGGGACAAGTAGTAGTCCTCATAATAACTTGACCGTTGGGGATATACGCACCATATATATTATAGGTAGATGCTTTTATTAATTTCTTGAAATTTCCACCAGGATGTTTCTTTGTAATTTCTTCCTATTCTCCTCTTCCATAAATTAATGACGGGAAGAAAAATACTGAATATATGCATGGCCGCCACAATTGACTGATAGACTTTTTAACAAAATATTTCCTAATTAAATTAAAATATAAAAAAGTAAATGCATTTTTTATTCAATTGATTATAAATTTTTTATCAGAAAATGTGATCATAATAATAATGTGATCATGGTATATATATACACACACACACTTCCAGGAAGTTTCGTTTGTCCACTTTCTGTAAAGTTGAAAAAGAATAATAATGGAAAAGAATAAAATGAAATAAGATTTAACTAAAGATAAATGAAATTTAACGAAATACAAGATAAGATAATGATTTTTAAAATTGAATTAAAATAATTTTTTATCCCTATTATATATAAGTGATGGTTGTCTCATGACCATCCCACTCCATACTCAGTTTGCATTTGGAAAACACTCAACACTCAACACTCATAATTTCCATGTGGGACACAATAAAGTGTTGAAAGACTACTACAATTACACCACTTTCAAAAATTTTAATTCTTAAAATTTGAATTATTTATTTATCTATTTAAGTTTTATATTTTCCAAAATTACTAAAAAAAATCTTTATTATATTTTATTTTGGTTAAAATTTATTTTTCTTAACAATTAAATGTAGAGAAAAAATCATGAATGATTTGAACAAAGTTTTTAAAGCATTGAAATTAATTATATAATTATCTTAATATTTAAAGAGATTTACTTTAATCTTAATATACTTTCTTCAAAATTATGGCTACTTTTTCTAAAGCAATACCGACTTTAGAAACCAATTGACACGTAGCCAAATTTTTTTTTAAAAAAAAATCAGAAGTTTTGTCACAATTTTATCATATTATCTTAAAATCAATGAAATACATAAATTTAGAGGTGACAAAACGAATCAACGAGTCGAATTTGTATCGACTCGAATCAAAATGTGATGGATTCGTATTCGATTCGTTTATTAAATGAATTCTAATATCAGGATTCGTATTTGATTCGTTTATTAAACGAATCGAATATGAAATCATAATTTACATGTTGGGGAATTAGTGTCATTAAACGAAATTAACATGCAACAACAATCAAAAATCAGATCACAATTATGCGAATCATAGACATAAACCCTAAAACTTAGAACATAAAGAAAAACCTGGAAAATTATAGATTATAAGTGAAAACGAATCCAAGTCGAGATCTCTCGTCCTTATTAGCCTCTGTCTCGGTGCTATACGGATGCAATGTGGCTAACGTTCTCCCAGGATTCCTTGGTGTAGGCACTGCATTTTTACACATAAGTCCCTATGATGAGTCTCATTTTGGAGACACTACCTTTTAAGTCACGGAGGTCACGGGAAACGGACATCGGAAGGGGAAATTCAGAATAAACAAGGTTCACTGTTTTCGTTCGTGCTACGTTCGTGTTTACGTTCGAACGTCAAACGGATTGCGGGCGTTCGTGCCGCGTTCGAGGAAGCGTTCGAACGGTGTCGGTAATTCTGATTTTGCTGCTAGCCTCACATCTAGCCCAATTAGCCCCCCAAAGCCCATAAAACACATCCCAATTTAAATAAATAAATATTAATTAAAACATTAACTAAATAATATAATAACTAAATTAATTAAATGATTAAATAAAACACATACCAAACATAAAATAAACAATTACCAACTTAAACTAAAATCATGCCTAAATTAAACAAATCACACACTAAATAAAAATATAATCATACCAATTAAAATCAATCAACCAATTATATTCCCAATCTAATAAGATTATTCCCAAACTTAAAATATTGTATTCCTAATCCAAGCCAATCAAATATTCAACCTTCCCTATCTAGCCAAGATTTGTCCCCCCTCAATCTTGACTTCCCTTAACCAAACCAAATCAAATCTCTTGACTTCCCTTAACCAAACCAAATCAAATCCCTTTCCTTGTCAAACCTAACCCTTTGCCTATAAAAAGAACCCTTCACCAACCTTCTCAACCCTAACTAGCTAGTCCCTAACTCATACACAACACACATAAAAATTACAGGAAGAAGACACCCAAAAACAGTAAGCAAAAGATAAAGAGGAAACGGCAGCGAAACCACAAGGAAACAATAGCAAAAGAAGGAGAACGACGACTCAAAACAGTAAAGACAACGAACGAGAACAATGAACCAGTGAACCGGGAGAGTTGCGGAGCATCCACCCTTCCGACGATCGTGTACCGTACATCTAAGAGGTGATTTAAAAGGTTAGACCTGAGGGTACCTTTCCATTAGTTTATATTTGTTTTTTTTATTATTGAATTCTATTCGCATGAGAGTCGTTTATGAATGCATGTTGTGGCTTGAATGAAATGGAAGAGTGTCGTCTCTTGTGGTATATAGGATGGAAACCCATACGTAAATTCCGTAGCCGAATCCGAATGGACGGTAGTGCGGTTTGTACATGAGACACAACTCCACGTACCACTTGAGTAAACGGCACCTTCTCTTGTGTGGCATTGCTTTGGTTTATTTATTTCTTGTCATTTAAATTCTGTATATTGCTTATTCCCATATGATGTGATCGAGTGCATGGGCTTAGTAAGTGCGATGAAAGTTCCCTAATTGGAGGGGTTAAAATCCTTCACCACGACGCTTTGCCGCACCGATTGATGTGTGTTCGGTTGAATGCGAGATACGTTCAATCGAGCATACCTAGTTTGATATGATTGTCTTTATTTTCGTATGCATGATTCAACCGAGCGCATGGGTTTAGTAAGTGCGATGTGAGATCCCCTATGGGGAGGGGCTAAAGCCCTTTACCACGATGCTTTACCGCGCCGGTTGATGTGTGTTCGGTTGGATGCGAGACACGTTCAATCGGACATACTTAGAATAATATGATTGTCTTTGCTTGTATGCATGATGTGATGTGACGCACATGGGCTTAGTATGTTGGTCTAAAGGTCCTCTCTTTGAGAGATCAAGAGCCCCAAATGCCACCTTTACGGCAGTACTTCGCCGCGCCACTTTATTTTGTTGTTTATGTATTGCGTCCCATTTCATGCATCAGGTGTTTCCCGTTCGAACTCGTTTACGAACGCAACTCGAACGCGCATGCATTTTTGCCTTATCATGCATCAGGTCTCATTTCCGTTCGAACACGTTTACGAACGCTACTCGAACGTGAGCATTCTGTTTCATTTCCGTACGAACGCGTTATCAAACGCCATACGAACGTGAGCATTCTGTTTCATTTCCGTTCGAACGCGTTAACAAACGCCATACGAACGTGATCATTCTGTTTCATTTCCGTTCGAACGCGTTTACGAACGCTACACGAACGCGCACCCACTGAACTGAGTCCTCTTCATTAGATTTCATGCATAGTTTTCCTAGTAGCTATCTCCACATGTATAAATGCAAATATGTTGATTCATATGCTTGTGTCATGATAACATTTGAGTATTATTTCTTGCGGTATATCGGATGGAAACCCAGACGTAAATTCCGTAGCCGATTCTGAATGGACGGTAGTGCGGTCTGTACTTGGGCTACAATTCCACGTGCCGCTTGGAAAAATGCCCATATGTGTGCTTGTATGGTTAATATGTGTGCTTGTGCTTTCCTGAATGTGATATGCAAATAAAGTTGTATGTTCGTTGCTATCTTGATATATGTTAAGCATGCAATTTTAAATGTGAGATATATGTGAAATGCGTACATAAGTTTTATTTTGCATATGAGAATTTAGAAGCATGATACTCTTGGAAATAATTGTTACTTAAGCTTGATTAAATTATTACATAAATCCTTTCATTACAAGTGACATAAGTAAGGGACCATTCCGAACCCAACGGTTTGAGGTCTTCCCTTGCGAGGGGTGAGTGCGGCCTTAAATCTTTGTCCCGGTTCACACCGGGTGGCGACTCCATGTTACTATGTACTTCCCAAACTAGGCCGCGAGCCTAGGAACGGCGTCTCCCAGGTTCTGTTGTCCACAGTCTGGCGACTCCACTGGGGATAGAGAATTGGCCCCGAAATATTGACTTGTGATGTTTGGATTTATGTTTTAATTGACCGTGTTTATAGTGGATAAAGTGAGGGTTTAATCAAAGGCATTTTTAGGCTAGGTAATGGTTTGGTGTCTTCCTTCATTCACTACCTTTCTAGAAGGAAAAGTTGTGAAGGCACCAGATAGCCATCTACTCGTAGCCTATTGTGATGGACTAATTTGGATGACTCGTTGTTTATTCCTGACAACAAGCGATAAGAGCCTAAGAGGCTTGGGTATTTAAGTGAGCCTCGCTCCACCTTCCCTCTGGGGGATCTACAACGGGAAATCCATTTGACAGTCCGTCACACACCATAGCTCATTGGCACGTACCTTAGTGTATAAAAAAGGTGCGCTCACTTGGTTGCTCGAACCCTTGAGTGGGGAGACCTAGTTGTGGGCCATCCTTCGCCGGTGAGAGCCTTTGTCTATACTCTTACTAACCCACCCATAGACCGGGTTGGCTAAAGTAACAATTATTTCCTAGAATATGTGCTTGTGGACCATCCTCATTTGGATGCAGTTGGACTATTGTCAGAAATGCGGGCTTGCTGGGCCATTTAAATTGGGGCAAGTTCGCACCTTATGACTATTAGGCCAAAAGCTTCTGAAATGTTGATGGGCCACTTTGTAAAAATTATTATGTCATGTTTGCATCATCTTTCTTTTATGCTCGTGTTTGGGAACATCGTTGTTTGGATCCATTTAGACCATTTATCATGGGATATGGGTTTGTTGGGCCATTTAAACTGGGACAAGAACATCTTATGACAATTGGGCCAAAAGGCTTCTAAATAACAATGGGCCATTTTATGATTGTGTTCGGAATATTATCATTTGGATTTAGTTGGGCTCTTTGCCATAAGACATGAACTCGTTGGGCCATTTAAACTGGGACGGGTTCACTCTTATGAAAGTTGTCCCAAAAACTTCTAAAATGATAATAGGCCGATTTGTTTGAGAATTTTATTTGATTTAATATATGTTATATACTTCTTATGCACATCATGCATACATACATCATGTTAACCCTTGTGTCCTGAAAGCCATCATAGATTCCCGTTGGGTTAGAAAAAAGGGAAGACTCACCAAAACACCGAGAACAGACATGAGTGAATCAGATACTGAGGTATCCCGGATAGATCAGTTGGAAAATGGCTTTGCCAAGATTACTGAACAGTTGCAAGCCTTGACTACTGCCATGACAAATATGGCTGTGCCCCGTGCCGGGGGAGGTTCTGAGAATGTAAGGCGTGAGGAGCCTCCGAATGGGTTAGGGGATGATGTCCCCACTTTTGATGATGACATGGCAGAATATGCAACAGGCAGAGTGATTGGGTCTTAGGCAGAATTTCAGAAGCTTCGGGATCAGGTTGAAACAGTTACCCGTAAAATGAGGGGTAAAAATGAAGAGTTGTTAGATTATGAGGCAATGACGTTCGGAGAACAGCTGCCAGCTCAGTTTAAAATGCCGGACATGGCCAAGTTTAATGGGAACGGAGACCCGAGGGTCCATCTGCAACATATGTCTCAGTCATGAGTTCAATGGGCCTATCACAGCGCCAAGTCCAAAAGATGTTTGGGATGTCACTCGAGGGGGCACCTGTGGTTTGGTATCATAGCCTTGAGAAGAAGGTTAAGGAAGATTGGAAGGAACTAGCTGATGCTTTTCTGAAGCAGTATGTTACAGACTTGGAAATTGACTTGTCACTCCGTGATTTGGAGAACACTAAGCAGAAGCCGGAAGAAAGCTTCAAGGAGTATGTAGACCGCTGGAGAAGCCAGCTCTTGAAAATGCAGACTCGGCCCTCTGAGAAGGACCAAATCAAGATGATTATCAAGGGTACTAAGCCCTCAATTTATGGCAAGCTGAGGAGGATGACTTCGATGATTTCTGATTTTCGACAGTTGAGGGAAACTGTCATGGATATTGAGGAAGATGAGGTTGAAAACAGAAAGTCCTATGGCCAGAATAGGCGGACTTTTGGGGGGTATTCTGAGACCAAGCCCGCTACTGCCGAGGTCGCTACCGTCAAGAACCAGCATTTCTCTAACCTGGGGAAGCCGTTATCTAAGGTACTTGAGAAGTTGAAGGGACAAGGACTCCTAAAACCCTTAGAGCCTAAACCACTTCCAGATCCTATTCCACCCAACCTTAACCTAAGCTTGTATTGTCACTTCCATCAAAGGAGAGGCCACGAAACTGACAGCTGCACCCGCCTTAGGCATGAAATCCAAAACCTCATTGATGCTCACAAAATACCTGACCCAGAAAGAGAACAACCCAACGCATATAGAAATCCCTACCCAACTACATGATCAACTCTGGCCTACCCGAAACCCTTGTCCTTCAAACTCTCAACCACTCAGCTTCATTCATAGGAATATGGGATGACAACGGTGGAGAACCATAGGCCAAGAAAGAAGGCAATGTTGCGAATGATGAAATCATCCCTCCTAGTTTATTTGATCATGCATTTTTAATATAGACATTGACTTGGTCTACATGTTCGAATCATTTTCTTTAAATGATAATAAAGACATTATTTCGCTGAATCTCTTCTACAATATGAGTATATTTGAGAAAAACATTCAACCTTGGCACTATGAAATTCAGTGATGTTTAGAACACGGGGAATCTTCGGGAACAACAACAGTACAGTCAGTTTCAAAAATGAATCAGTATCAGTTCTGTCGGGAATGGCATTATGTGGGGCGAGGCCCGTATCAGTATCAGTCTTGGGGCGAGGCCCATATCAGTATCAGTCTGGGAGCGAGGCCCATATTAGCAGTATCAGTCTGGGGGCGAGGCCCATATCAGTACCAGTCTGGGGGCGAGGCCCATATTAGCAGTATCAGTCTTGGGGCGAGGCCCGTATCAGTATCAGTCTTGGGGGCGAGGCCCATATCAGTATCAGTCTTGGGGCGGGGCCCATATCAGCTGTATCAGTCTTGGGGCGAGGCCCATATCAGCATCAGTTTGGGGCGGGGCCCATATCAGTATCAATTTGGGGCGAGGCCCACATCATTATCAGCAACAGTTCGAAAATGGACTATCTCTCATCAGCAACGGTTCGAAATGGACCATCATCTCATCTCGCCGAAAATGGCACTCCGAAAATGGAGCACGGTTCGAAATGGACCATCATCTCATCTCGCCGAAAATGGCACTCCGAAAATGGAGCATGGTTCGAAATGGACCATTATCTCATCTCGCCGAAAATGGCACTCTGAAATTGGAGCATGGTTCGAGAAGGGACTACCATCACATCTCGCCAAAAATGGCACTCCGAAATTGAAGCACTGTTCAGAAATGGACCAAGGAAGGCCTAACCCATCGGAATATAATACATATACATGCATACATACCACATACATGCAATGTTTGTTTCGTGTTCGCAGGTTTATAACAGCAAAGACCATCTCATCAAGTAACGGTTCAAAAATGAGCCACAATCTCGCACAGCACAGTTCAGGAAATGGACCGCTACCACAACAGACGCCGGAAATGGCACTCCAAAATGGAGCACTCACAACAGACGCCGGAAATGGCACTCCAAAATGGAGCACTCACAACAGACGCCGGAAATGGCACTCCAAAATGGAGCACTCACAACAGACGCCAGAAATGGCACTCCAAAATGGAGCACTCACAACAGATGCCGGAAATGGCACTCCAAAATGGAGCACTCACAACAGACGCCGTAAATAGCACTCCAAAATGGAGCACTCACAACAGAGGCCGAAAATGGCGTTCCAAAATGGAACACACACAACAAATGCCGGAAATGGCGCTCCAAAATGGAGCACATACACGAAAGATGTCGAAAATGGCGCTTTAAAAATGGAGCACGGTTCGGGAATGAACCAGGGGTCGCAGCACCTCACCACCAAATCAACGCAACTCAACACATGGTAAGTCAAGTGGCAGCTGACGAGCCAGGTAAGTAGAAATGCATTGCATAACTTTGATAGGATTGTCACTGTTGCACATTACACAAGTCCCATCAAAGTGGGGGCGACTGTAGGCACTGCATTTTTACACATAAGTCCCTATGATGAGTCTCATTTTGGAGACACTACCTTTTAAGTCACGGAGGTCACGGGAAACGGACATCGGAAGGGGAAATTCAGAATAAACAAGGTTCACTGTTTTCGTTCGTGCTACGTTCGTGTTTACGTTCGAACGTCAAACGGATTGCGGGCGTTCGTGCCGCGTTCGAGGAAGCGTTCGAACGGTGTCGGTAATTCTGGTTTTGCTGCTAGCCTCACATCCAGCCCAATTAGCCCCCCAAAGCCCATAAAACACATCCCAATTTAAATAAATAAATATTAATTAAAACATTAACTAAATAATATAATAACTAAATTAATTAAATGATTAAATAAAACACATACCAAACATAAAATAAACAATTACCAACTTAAACTAAAATCATGCCTAAATTAAACAAATCACACACTAAATAAAAATATAATCATACCAAGTTAAAATCAATCAACCAATTATATTCCCAATCTAATAAGATTATTCCCAAACTTAAAATATTGTATTCCTAATCCAAGCCAATCAAATATTCAACCTTCCCTATCTAGCCAAGATTTGTCCCCCCTCAATCTTTGACTTCCCTTAACCAAACCAAATCAAATCTCTTGACTTCCCTTAACCAAACCAAATCAAATCCCTTTCCTTGTCAAACCTAACCTTTGCCTATAAAAAGAACCCTTCACCAACCTTCTCAACCCTAGCTAGCTAGTCCCTAACTCATACACAACACACATAAAAATTACAGGAAGAAGACACCCAAAAACAGTAAGCAAAAGATAAAGAGGAAACGGCAGCGAAACCACAAGGAAACAATAGCAAAAGATGGAGAACGACGACTCAAAACAGTAAAGACAACGAACGAGAACAGTGAACCGGGAGAGTTGCGGAGCATCCACCCTTCCGACGATCGTGTACCGTACATCCAAGAGGTGATTTAAAAGGTTAGACCTGAGGGTACCTTTCCATTAGTTTATATTTGTTTTTTTTATTATTGAATTCTATTCGCATGAGAGTCGTTTATGAATGCATGTTGTGGCTTGAATGAAATGGAAGAGTGTCATCTCTTGTGGTATATAGGATGGAAACCCAGACGTAAATTCCGTAGCCGAATCCGAATGGACGGTAGTGCGGTCTGTACATGGGACACAACTCCACGTACCACTTGAGTAAACGGCACCTTCTCTTGTGTGGCATTGCTTTGGTTTATTTATTTCTTGTCATTTAAATTCTGTATATTGCTTATTCCCATATGATGTGATCGAGTGCATGGGCTTAGTAAGTGCGATGAAAGGTTCCCTAATTGGAGGGGTTAAAATCCTTCACCACGACGCTTTGCCGCACCGATTGATGTGTGTTCGGTTAAATGCGAGATACGTTCAATCGAGCATACCTAGTTTGATATGATTGTCTTTATTTTCGTATGCATGATTCAACCGAGCGCATGGGTTTAGTAAGTGCGATGTGAGATCCCCTATGGGGAGGGGCTAAAGCCCTTTACCACGATGCTTTACCGCGCCGGTTGATGTGTGTTCGGTTGGATGCGAGACACGTTCAATCGGACATACTTAGAATAGTATGATTGTCTTTATGTTTGTATGCATGATGTGATGTGACGCGCATGGGCTTAGTATGTTGGTCTAAAGGTCATCTCTTTGAGAGATCAAGAGCCCCCAAAAGGCCACCTTTACGGCAGTACTTCGCCGTGCCCCTTTATTTTGTTGTTTATGTATTGCATCCCATTTCATGCATCAGGTATGTTCCCGTTCGAACGCGTTTACGAACGCAACTCGAACGCGCATGCATTTTTGCCTTATCATGCATCAGGTCTCATTTCCGTTCGAACGCGTTTACGAACGCTACTCGAACGTGAGCATTCTGTTTCATTTCCGTACGAACACGTTATCAAACGCCATACGAACGTGAGCATTCTGTTTCATTTCCGTTCGAACGCGTTAACAAACGCCATACGAACGTGAGCATTCTGTTTCATTTCCGTTCGAACGCGTTTACGAACGCTACACGAACGCGCACCCACTGAACTGAGTCCTCTTCATTAGATTTCATGCATAGTTTTCATAGTAGCTATCTCCACATGTATAAATGCAAATATGTTGATTCATATGCTTGTGTCATGATAACATTTGAGTATTATTTCTTGCGGTATATCGGATGAAAACCCAGACGTAAATTCCGTAGCCGATTCTGAATGGACGGTAGTGCGGTCTGTACTTGGGCTACAATTCCACGTGCCGCTTGGAAAAATGCCCATATGTGTGCTTGTATGGTTAATATGTGTGATTGTGCTTTCCTGAATGTGATATGCAAATAAAGTTGTATGTTCGTTGCTATCTTGATATATGTTAAGCATGCAATTTTAAATGTGAGATATATGTGAAATGCGTACATAAGTTTTATTTTGCATATGAGAATTTAGAAGCATGATACTCTTGGAAATAATTGTTACTTAAGCTTGATTAAATTATTACCTAAATCCTTTCATTACAAGTGACATAAGTAAGGGACCATTCCGAACCCAACGGTTTGAGGTCTTCCCTTGCGAGGGGTGAGTGCGGCCTTAAATCTTTGTCCCGGTTCACACCGGGTGGCGACTCCATGTTACTCCGTACTTCCCAAACTAGGCCGCGAGCCTAGGAACGGCGTCGCCCAGGTTCTGTTGTCCACACTTGGATACATCTTGTTCAAGTGGCACTCCTTAACAAGATCTTGAACTAGGGAAAATGGTGGAAAAACTCTCTCTTTACTAAAAAAACGAAATGATGGGACTCAATACTTATTCAAAATTGGATTCTTAGAATGAACTAGAAGACCCCTTAAATAGACATGGAATGATGTCTTAAAGGAACCCTTTGGTTTATGGTGTAACTCTCTTAAGGATTATACCCCTTACATGCACCATTTGGGACCCAATATGGTGTTCTTCTAATTTGGAGGACATGTCCCCATAGGTGTTGGGATGTATGCCATATAGCTACATTTAATGTAAACGGTTTTATGTGTTTTGAAATAAAACGGTGCATTATTCATTTATCAAGGAGTTTGTTTAATTTTCGCATATTATAAATCATCTTGAATACCATAAATTACTTATGTGCCTTTAGACTTAATGTATGAGTGTCATACGTGAGAAGATTTAAGTCTGAAGTTAGTAATCTTAAACAGTCCATATAGAGTAAACAAAGCGGTTATTTTGTTTGTGATTTATCTATAACTGCGGTCCATTCTATATTGTATGGCAACCTTGATCTGAGATCGTCCATGTAGAGACATAAGAATGGATGCACATTGTATGATATGATCATATAGGATTGGACCCAAATGGAAATGACATTCTTTTAATATCTGTTAAACAAAGAAAGTCATTTCGATCTACTAGATGGTCATATATGGACTGATCTTAATCCCGAGTGTATTACGAACTCCTGCATGGCAGACTATATCCTTTGATTTACAAAGGTGAGGTTGGTATAGCAGTCCCGACCAATAGCTACGTACTTTGGGGGCATGGTGTGTTGTGTAGCTGTGAACGTTTTACATAGATATGGAGTTCACTCATTCTTGCGAGAAGTGGATGAGTATCTTTCTTAAGGGTTGATTCGGTACTTGAACGGTTTGAGCGCTCAAATCTTTCTATTACGAATAGAAAGATTAAAATTCATAATGGTTATGAATAAATAGTTCATTAGAGAATCAACGTTACTTAAGGCAAAAATAATTAGAGGGATATAACGGACATTATGACTCGGCTCTAATTACGAGATACTCGTGTAGGGTCAATTCGTATGTAGTGACTATATCGATGAATACCGACATGGTTCGACTTAATATATCATATGCGGCAACGAGAGTGCAACTTTGGGTTTTTCGTGGAATAATTCAGAGTTAATAATTCGGAATATTTAATTAAGATGTTAATTAATATTTCAAGATTATTGGAGCTCGGAACCGTAGGTCCATTTGGTCCCCGTGCTAGCTCAATTTACTATAGCGGATTTAATATAATTGGATGGTCCAATTATATACTCACATATGTATAAATATTATCAATATGATTAATAATATTATTTGTCACACTTGGAACTATATATTAAAAGTTAATATATGGTTTATATGTAATAACTGATTATATGATAATTATTTATTATTGTTAAATTATATTTAATATAATTTAAATGAAGGCTAATATTGGAATTCCAAAATTTGGGTTTTGGAAACCCTTGAATTAAATTTGGAAGTTACACCTTTATGAAAGGTAGTAACTATTTGATTTTGTAACATATATTTTAATTATGGAATTAAATACTTAATGTTATAAAAATTATCTATTATTCCTAGTGATTGTCGATTTCTTCATGTAATAAGGGGAAGAATTTTATTTATTTTGGAAATAATAAATCATTGGCATTTAATTATATATGATATAATTAAGTAAAAGGTTTATTGTGTAAATTCCAAAATTTGGGTTTTGGAAACCCTTGGACTTTATTTGGAAGTTACAAATCTTTTAATGGGAATTGATCTTTTATTTTTGTAACATCTTTTTCCATTATGGTAATTGATTTTGATGATACAAAAATTAAATAAAAATTGCTTCCTTGGCCGATTTTTTGACTAGAGGGGAGGGAAATGATTTGTTTGTTTTTGGAAACAAATAACCTAAGTATAAAAAGAAAAATGGTTTTTCTTTTTACTAACTCCCTCATTTGCAACCCTAGCCAATTTTCTTCATCTTCTCCATTCTTTTAAAAGTTGAGAAACTAAAAGGAAGAAAAAGAACAATAAATTGATTGTGACAACATTCTCTAAAGTGTTTAGGGATTTAATTTGTGTGAGTCAAGCCCACACTTATTTACGTTGGTTGTGAGACATAGTACAAAAGACTCTTTTGGTGTCGAACAAAAATCAAAATCTGTCTCTTTCATTTATTACATACTCACGGCAGTGGGGTATTTCATTCTCCACTGCTGAGCACTTATTTGTGTTATTCGGGGCTCGGTTTGATCTCGTATAAATCTGGTATTTTGGGAAGCACTTGGGGACTTTTTGGGGCTGTGTTTGGGATGTTTTTGGGTGAAAAAACAGACATGAAACATAGCATAAACTAATTCACATTAGGGCTGAACTGGACAGTGAATTGGGTGCGTTTCGGGTCCAAAATAGTCCGATTTTTAAGCTGATGTTCGGGGGCTGTCTGGGGGCTATTTCGGGGCTGAAATCTTGTCCGAAACAGAAGTAAAATTTTAGTATATGTGTTAGTTCCATTCGGCTAAAGGAGGGCCAGGGCAGAAAAAATTTTCAAGTCCGATCCGGGTGCCTAAGACGCTTCCGCTGCGCGAGGAAAGCGTTTCCTACATAGGGTACCATCCAATGGACATGTCCCTCCTCCATCCAAACTTAATATTTGAAGAATTTACAAAAATCCCCCATAATTCTCCAAATATTCATGCAAACACTTGAGAGAGTTTCCGTGAACTAAAGCTGCATCAAAATATATAGCTTTCGTCTTGAACCTTTCCTAATGAATGACAATCGGATTTACTTGGCAAACCAGTGACCCATAGTCTTGAACTGTTCTGCCGTTGGTGTAAACCAAGACAATTGCTAACACACAGTTTTACTTCGACCATTTTCCATTGATGAGAGGAAATTTTATCAATATTTACCGCCCCATTTACTTAATATTTTGTTTAGTTTCTCGGGTTTGATGAACGTTTTGATGTGTTCTAGTTTATTTTATAGATAAAATAATATTGGGACTCAATGGAATCATTTAGGACGTAATGTAGGTCAAATAAGGGCAAAAATTGGACTTGACACATTAATTTTGGAGATTGGAAACTTGAAAGGGCGTTCTAACGAAGTGCAGTTTCGGAAATTCTAGTTTTGCATAATTGTTGTATTTTGGGCATAAAATTTTACTCCGATATCGGATTGAGCTGATTCAAGTTCCATATTAAAGAAGACTCAAAGATCTACAACTTCAAAGAACAAAATAATTTCGAATTCCGAATATTTCATGACCCAAATTGATAAAATATTTATAAGTGTGTTATGTGTAATTATTAAAGTCATTTTCAAAGCAAAAAATAAAAATAAATAATAAATAATAAAAATAGTCAAGCTTCCACCAAACAATATAGAAATTAATAATGGATTTGGTGGAGCAATTAGTGGAGCAATTAATAATGGATTTGATGGAGAATTTAATAATGAATTTGGTGAAGTCAAAATTTTGCCTATAAATATCAAGCCATTTCATTTGTAAATTCATACTTTCTTCTTTGTAATTCCTTAAGATAACTAAGAAGATTGTATCTTGATTGTTTATTTACAACTTTCATTAATTAATTTCCGCTTTCGCACTTTCTTTTCTTTACTTTTCAGTTTTTACTTTCCGCAATTTAATAATGGATTTGGTGGAGCAATTAGTGGAGCAATTAATAATGGATTTGATGGAGAATTTAATAATGAATTTGGTGAAGTCAAAATTTTGCCTATAAATATCAAGCCATTTCATTTGTAAATTCATACTTTCTTCTTTGTAATTCCTTAAGATAACTAAGAAGATTGTATCTTGATTGTTTATTTACAACTTTTATTAATTAATTTCCGCTTTCGCACTTTCTTTTCTTTACTTTTCAGTTTTTACTTTCCGCAATTTACTTTTACGCACAATACTTTCATTTCTTTATTTTTTCAGTTTTTACTTTTCAAGCAATGAGGAGGTAACTCCTCCTTGCTGGGGTAAAAGATAAAGTTTTTATTATTGCTATTTAGATTCATCTCCCCTAATTATAATATAATAACTATTTAAAATCTGAATTAACGAGGATACCGCCATATTGGTCGGTTTGTAATTAATTATAAATTTGTTTTAACCTGACTAAGCATGGATACCACATGGTTGGTCGGTTGGTAATTAATTATTAATTTGACTTAATCAGGATACCGCCTATATTGCTGGTTGGTAATTATCATGCAAAGTTAATATATTATATTAAGGGAGATATCTAAAATAATAGTAATAAAAGTGGATCCTTTTACCTCAGTTTTTTCTTTATTGTATTTTTATTTTATATACTTTCACCATTTACTTTCCAGTAATTTACTTTCCAGTAATTTAATTTCGAGCATTTACTTTTCAGTATTTAATTTTCAACAATTTACTTTATGTCTTTTCTTTTATTTAAGTTTTTACTACCCGTAAATATGTGTCGTAACTAAGCCAGTTATCTGGGGTTGTGATAAAATTCAATATCACCGGTTTATAAGGGGTTAAATTGCAGTTTGGGTAATATAAATGTTTATTTATTGAGCCTTAATCATAATGCTTTTTATTAAATGGTCATTAATAAAATTGAACTTGTAAACTTAAAATGAAATTGGAAAAGAGATTTTAGGTTAAAGACCTTAGACTTAATAGCCCATGATCTTCCTTGAGGATAGATAATCATTTAATAGATTTCCTTGCAGGATATGAATATACATGTGGGGCGGGCGTAGCCATAATTGGAACTTAATCTTAATGAATTCAAATAGCTTGGTTAACATAGGAATATGATTAATAGGATTATATTGGGTATTTGTATTTGACCATCGGAAGAGGCTTTTACATAATTTTGTGTTCCAGGTTAATAAACTAATATATTACATAAACGTAAAATAATAACTTCATCTTTTAAAAAGATATTGGAAGGATTCACAACCCTGGATAATTTTATAAATTTGAATTTTCTTCAATCTACTTTCAAGCAATTTTATTTACTGGTTTTAATTTTAAAGTCGTCACCCAATCAGACAATCAATCCATTAGATACTTGTAAACATTTAACTTCATAAATTGATAACACAATGTTTTAAGTCCTCGTGTGATCGATACTTTTTATACTACTTGTGCGCTTGCATTATACATGTGTGATTACGCCAGTCAAATTTTTGGCGCCGTTGTCGGAGACTTATTTATCTTTCACTATTAGTTTTGAGGTTAGATACATTTACTTGTATCTAATTTTCTTTTTACTTATTGTTTTTGTTTTCACTTATTTCAGGTTCTCAAACACTACTTGAGACGAACCGGAAGCTTTGAACTCCGACCACTTGACCTAGAGATTGAAAGAACTATCAGACAGTTGAGAAGGGAAATGCGAGAAGGCCAAGAAGCAATCGTTAAGATGGAACCTGAACCTTTGGAGGTTGCACCACCAATTCCCATTCGAGACAGAACCATTCCAGTGGTTGACGGCCTCATTTCATGTATTGTACTTCCTCCCTTACTAGCAAATGCATGTGACATCAAAATATGCATTCAGATGATTCAGCAGTTAGTTCAGTTTTGGGGGAAATGCAACTGAAGATCCTAATGCCCACATCAGCAACTTCCTGGAAGTTTGTGGCACTTTCAACTACAACAGAGCATCAGAAGAAGCAATGAGACTGTGAGTTTTTCCATATTCCTTGAAAGACAGAGTAAAATCTTGGCTACATTCACTACTAGCAGGGTCCATCACAACTTGGAACATTCTAACCACAAAATTCCTTGCAAAGTACTTTCCACTAGCTAGAACAGCAAAGTTGAGGAATGACATCACATCCTTCGTGCAGCAAGATTCACAATCCCCCTGTGAAGCTTGGGAAAGATTCAAAGATTTGCTCCGGAAATGTCCTCACCATGAGATTCTAAAGTGGCTTCAAGTCCAAACTTTCTATAATGCGTTTTCTTGACTAATGAGAACCACAATTGATGCTGCTGCTGGAGGATCTTTGATAACAAAAGAAGAAGATCAAGTCTGGGACTTAATCAAAGAAATTGCTAACACACAGTTTTACTTCGACCATTTCCCATTGATGAGAGGAAAATATATCAATATTTACCGCCCCTTTTACTTAGTATTTTGTTTAGTTTCTCGGGTTTGATGAACGTTTTAATGTGTTTTAGTTTATTTTGCAGATAAAATAATATTGGAACTCAATGGAATCATTTAGGACGAAATGTAGGTCAAATAAGGGAAAAAATTGGACTTGACATATTAATTTTGGAGATTGGGAACTTTAAAAGGCGTTCTAACGAAGTGTAGTTTCGAAAATTCTAGTTTTGCGAGATTGTCGTATTTTTGACATAAAATTTTACTCTGATATCGGATTGAGCTGATTCAAGTTCCAAATTAAAAAAGCTCAAAGATCTACAACTTTGAAGAACAAAATAATTTCGAATTCTGAATATTACATAAAAAAAATTTGATAAAACATTCATAAATGTGTTATGCGTAATTATTAAAGTCATTTTCAAAGCAAAAAAATAAATAAATAAATAATAAAAATAGTCAAGCTTCCACCAAACATTATAGCAATTAATAATGGATTTGGTGGAGCAATTAGTGGAGCAATTAATAATGGATTTGGTGGAGAATTTAATAATGGATTTGATGGAGTCAAAATTTTGCCTATAAATACCAAGTCATTTCATTTGTAAATTCATACTTTATTCTTTGTAATTCCTTAAGAATAACTAATAAGATTGTATCTTGTTTGTTTATTACAGCTTTCAATAATTAATTTCCGCTTTCGTACTTTCTTTTCTTTACTTTTCAGTTTTTACTTTCCCCAATTTACTTTTACGCACAATACTTTCCTTTCTTTACTTTTTCAGTTTTTACTTCTCAAGCAATGAGGAGGTGACTCCCCCTTGCTGGGGTAAAAGATAAATCTTTTATTATTACTATTTAGATTAATCTCCCATAATTATAATATAATAACTATTTAAAATCTGACTTAACGAGGATACTGCCATATTGGTCGGTTGGTAATTAATTATAAATTAGTTTTAACCTGACTAAGCATGGATATCGCCCGGTTAGTCGGTTGGTAATTAATTATTAATTTTGACTTAATCAGGATACCGCCTATATGACTAGTTGGTAATTATCATGTAAAGTTAATATATTGTATTAAGGGAGATATCTAAAATAGTCGGTTGGTAATTAATTATTAATTTTGACTTAATCAGGATACCGCCTATATGACTAGTTGGTAATTATCATGTAAAGTTAATATATTGTATTAAGGGAGATATCTAAAATAATAGTAATAAAAGTGGATCATTTTACCTCAGCATTTTCTTTATTGTATTTTTACTTTATTTACTTCCCAGTAATTTACTTTCCAGTAATTTAATTTCCAGCATTTACTTTTCAGTATTTAATTTTCAACAATTTACTTTATGTCTTTTCTTTAATTTAAGTTTTTACTACCTGTAAATATGTGTCGTAACTAATCCAGTTATCTGGGGTTGTGATGAAATCTAATATCACCAGTTTATAAGGGGTTAAATTATAGTTTGGGTAATATAAAAGTTTATTTATTGAGCTTTAATCCTAATGCTTTTTATTAACTAACCATTAATAAAATTGAACTGGTAAACTTAAAATGAACTTGGAAAAGAGATTTTAGGTTGAAGACCTTAGACTTAATAGCCCACGATCTTTCTTGAGGATAGATAATCCTTTAATAGATTTGCTTACATGATAGGAATATACATGTCGGACGGGGGTAGCCATAATTGGAACTTAATCTTAATGAATTCAAATAGCTTGATTAACATATGAATATGATTAATTGGGTTATACTGGGTATTTCTATTTGACCATCGGAAGAGACTTTTACATAATTTTGTGTTCCAGGTTAATAAACCAATATATTATTGTACGAACCAAAATTGGGCCAAGGATAAAACCGTCTTTTACCTTAAAGCCCAAATGGTATGCAAGCCTGAAAGTAAAGACTAGGCCCAAGAGATTTTTTGTATTATTGTATTGCAATTAAGTCATAAGCTTAAATACAAAACCCCCTAATTATATCAACTATTCTTCTCCTACTTTGCCCGACACAAAACTTATTCCCACCTGCTCATACTTTCTATCAAATGCATAAGGCACGTGGTGGGACTTATACCAGCTGCTAAAGACGATCATTTTCACCTATAAATAGCAACGTAATTCAAGAAACAGGGCATCTGAGTCTGAGCTCTCATACTTGAGCTTTCTAAGCTTATCCTCTATTCTTTGATATAAACTCTCATAGCTTCATATTTCCTAAACACTTTCCTCCGCCCTCACGGCCACCCAAAGAAGGTTAAGGTAATAGCAAACCTTACTTTCACATTTTTACTTATTCACTGCTCTTTACACACTACTGACTTGAGCATCGGAGTGCCCCCGGCACCCACCACACGGTGGGCAGTCTACTCCCGCTCACTCTACCTTTGTCTTGCAGGATCGCTGGTGCTCCCAACCTACAAATTCTGATTGTGGACCTCGGCCGAAATCCAGCATCCACAATTTGGCGCCGTCTGTGGGGAAGTACCTAGCGATAATTTACAGACAAAGATCTTGTATTCTACAAACATTCACAGCCTAGCCACTCATGGCTTCAAGCAGTGAACAGACACCTGATCCAGTGGCATCACAACTGGCCATGCTGCAGGATAGGTTGAAAGCTTTGGAAGAGGAAAATCTAACCATACGTAATTCCAACATAAACCTTGGAGCTAGTTTCACCACCGTCCCGACATCTTGATACCTCAGATCAGCCCAACAATCGTATCACTCCAGCTAATCTCTTGGGAGCATTCAACGAAACGACAGATAACATTCCATCAAATGATGGGGACCTAAGGAACCAGCCAAATTCTCCAATCAACCAAGCTCAACAAGTTGCCATCACTATGAGAAGGGAAATGAAGGAATTTAAAGAAGCGATTATGTCCAGCCTACCAGGGGTGAAACTACCAATAAAGAAGAGCAGAGCTGGAACCATTTCTGACACCCCCTTCACGGAGACCATCACATCCGTTGAGTTACCACGGAAGTTCAGCCCACCAGACATGAAACTATATGATGGATCCACTGACCCAGACGACCATGTCATCCATTACAAATACAAAAGGATGTCGACTGGCTTAGCTCCTCATCAATGGGAAGCAGGTATGTGCAGAGGATTTGTAGAAACTTTGGGAGGACCTGCCCTTACGTGGTTCATCAACCTACCATACAGATCCATCAAGTCCTATCAACAGTTAGCAGACAAATTTGTGGAGCATTTCGCCAGCTCTTGCAAACTTGAAAAAACTACTGACGACCTCAGTGCCATCCAGCAACGGAGGGGAGAATCCTTACGAAGCTACGTGGCCCGCTTCAACAAAGAGTGGATAATAATTCCAGATCTTCATCAGCCAACGGCTGTGGAAGCTTTCAGAAACGGGCTGCTTTGTGAGAGTGGACTCTATAAAAAGTTAACCAAATTTAGATGTTACACGATGGACCAGGCCATGGCACGAGCTCAAGTCGAAATCAGATGGGAAGAAGATAAGAGGAACAAAAGGAAAGATAATTCATCCAGCATGCAAAATGAAAGAACGCCCCATACTTCCAAGCGACATAAAGAATTTGCAAGTATGATACCTAGGCATCATTCAGAGAAGAGGAATCACCCAAGGAAAGAACATTAGCCCATCCCAAAAGACTTTGATCGAAGACCTCTGCCATACAAAGCCCAGGAAAGAGTTCCGGTAGAAAAGCCAAGACTCCCAAATTACAATTTTTCAATTTCTCCAGGAGAATTAGTTTTGGTACTTAAAAAGATGGGAAATGAGGTGAGATGGCCTCCACGAAACAGAGAAAGCTTCAAAAAGAAAGACACAAGTAAATGGTGTGAATTTCATCGAGACTACGGCCATACAACTGCGGAATATGTGGCATTGAGACTGGAAATCCTCGAGCTGCTGAACAAAGGGTTTCTAAGGGATTTACTTACAGAAAAAGGGAAAGCTACCTTAGCCCAGAGAAATGGGAGGGATGGACATGGAGAGGCGCCGATACCACCTCCACCAATCAACAACACAGTGAATTTCATTTCAGGAGGATCGGTGATTAGTGGAGTTTCATATTCAGCAGCCAAACGACATGCCAGGGCTATCATGTCAAACATTCATCATTCCACAATGACTATAGAGAAGAAGTTTACAAACCTGGTGATGAAGTTTCCAGACGACAGCAATTCTTGTAGCATGAACCATCATCATGACGCTTTAGTGATCTCCATACAAGTGGCGAATTTTATGGTCAAGCAGGTTCTGGTAGATACGGGATCTTCAGCCAACATCATCTTTGCAACCGCCTTAGCGGATATGGGAGCTGAACTGGAGAAAGTTAACAAATGAACAACAGTGTTAATCGGGTTCAGTGGTGAGCAGAAATTTACTTTGGGAGAAGTAAGTCTTCCAGTCTACGCAGGAAGAATCAACCAAATGACTACTTTCCTAGTCCTGGATTGTCCTTCAGCCTACAATCTTATCATTGGTAGGCCAATGATTCATGAAATGAGAGCTGTATCATCCACTTATCATCAAATTCTAAAGTTTCCTACGAAGTGGGGGATTCAGGAAATAAGGGGTGACAAGACTGCTTTGAGAGGATGCTACCAGACAACAATGAAAGCCAAGATCCACCCAGGAATTTTGTAGTCAATTCTTTCAGTCGGCATGGGTACTCTCAACTCAATTGATCTAGGAAATTTGTACTTATTCCTAATTTCCATCAGCATACCATCCGTCATTCGACTAGCTGGGTTCTTGGTTAGCAAGTTGGTTGGCTCACTTGTACTAACTGCTCCACTCGACTCCCCAACTGCTGCCAAAGATCTTATGGGAATTGCATGCACAGGAATTTCACGCGACAAAATGGTAACAGGTCCCTCGGGAAATTCTTGACGCGACCAGTCCCTTAATAATTTTTCTTCAGTAGATTCACTCGACAATACTTCTACGAATTTATCTATCTGCTCGCCTAAACTTTCTAGAGACTCTCCACTCGATATATTTTACTCAACAAGTTTACAAACAAATAATATCTAAGGATTAGATTTCCTAAGGATCAAAATTCTACCCAATTCACCAAACTAAATTTCCATCAAACAACGTATGTTTCGAAGATCAAAATTCCGAGTTTGGCTAAGAACAGTTTGAAGCTACTTTTGAACATTCAAAGGAAATGAAGAACACGAAGAAAGTTATGAAGAGTACCTTGGAACCTTGAAGCTTCTCTCCCTACTCGTTGATCTTGTGAATGAAACAAATGAACCCATCAAGCCACTCTTATACTACTACTTTTGGCGGATCTTTTCCAGTCAAAAGACTCCTCGTTATTCGCGTTAGGTTTTGCTCCATTAAATGACACGTGGAAGATCTAGGAAATGTAAAATATTTCGTCGAATAGAATAGTGAATTACATTTAGGAATATTACAACTTGACATCACTTGTTCTCGGCAGCATTAACAAAATTCTCTTCACAACCACCTTGACCATTTGACGCGACATTATCCGATATAAAAAACACATACAATTTTTGTCGTTCGACACTATATTACGTCAGAGGCAGGTATAAAGGTTGCTTTCATTCAACAGCAAACAAATTAGGCAAACCCCGGTGCAAGCCTCATAATCACTCGACACATGATTTAAATGGACCATGCGATCGACGCATTTGAAGAAAAAATATTCGTCATGGAATGAACTCCTGAACCAGCATTCGGTTCAGTCGACCAAAGGAAATTCCCATGACTCTTGTCGAGTCAAGTGTGTCCTGAACCAACATTCGGTTCAGTCGACCAATGGACAATCCCCATGACTCTTGTCGAGTCAAGTGTATCTCATGAACCGGTATTCGGTTCAGTCGACCAAGGGACATTACCCATGGCTCTTGTCGAGTCAAGTGTACTCCTGAACCAGCATTCGGATCAGTCGACCAAGGGACAATCCCCATGACTCTTGTCGAGTCAAGTGTGACTCCTGAACCAGCATTCGGTTCAGTCGACCAAAGGAATATCCCCATGACTCTTGTCGAGTCAAGTGTACTCCTGAACCAGCATTCGGTTCAGTCGACCAAGGGACAATCCCCATGACTCTTGTCGAGTCAAGTGTACTCCTGAACCAACATTCGGTTCAGTCGACCAAGGGACATTCCCCATGACTCTTGTCGAGTCAAGTGTACTCTTGAACCAGCATCCGGTTCAGTCGACCAAGGGACATTCCCCATGACTCTTCTCGAGTCAAGTGTGTACTCCTGAACCAACATTCGGTTCAGTCGACCAAGGGACAATCCCCATGACTCTTGTCGAGTCAAGTGGAACTCCTGAACCAGCATTCGGTTCAGTCGACCAAGGGACACCCCCATGACTCTTGTCGAGTCAAGTGCAATTCCTGAACCTACTTTTGGTTCAGTCGACCAAGGGACATCCCCATGACTATTGTCGAGTCAAGTATAACTCCTGAACCAACATTCGGTTCAGTCGACCAATGGACATCCTCATGACTCTTGTCGAGTCAAGTATAACTCCTGAACCAGTGTTCGATTCAGTCGACCAAGGGACATCCCCATGACTCTTGTCGAGTCAAGTGGAACTCATGAACCAGCATTCGGTTCAGTGGACCAAGGGACATCCCCATAACTCTTGTCGAGTCAAGTGGAATTCTTGAACCTACAGTCGATTCAGTCGACCAAGGGACATCCCCATGACTCTTGTCGAGTCAAGTAGAACTCCTGAACCAGCATTCGGTTCAGTCGACCAATGGACATCACCATGACTCTTGTCGAGTCAAGTAGAACTCCTGAACCAGTGTTCGGTTCAGTCGACCAAGGGGCATCCACATGACTCTTGTCGAGTCAAGTGGAACTCCTGAACCAGCATTCGGTTCAGTTGACCAAGGGACATCCCCATGACTCTTGTCGAGTCAAGTGGAATTCCTGAACCTACAGTCGATTCAGTCGACCAAGGGACATCCCCATGACTCTTGTCGAGTCAAGTACAACTCCTTAACCAGCATTCGGTTCAGTCGACCAAGGGATATCCCCATGACTCTTGTCGAGTCAAGTGCAACTCCTGAACCAGCATTCGGTTCAGTCGACCAAGGGACACCCCCATGACTCTTGTCGAGTCAAGTGCAATTCATGAACCTACTTTCGGTTCAGTCGACCAAGGACATCCCAATGACTATTTTCGAGTCAAGTAGAACTCCTGAACCAGCATTCGGTTCAGTCGACCAAGGGACATCCTCATGACTCTTGTCGAGTCAAGTAGAACTCCTGAACCAGTGTTCGGTTCAGTCGACTAAGGGACATCCCATGACTCTTGTCGAGTCAAGTGGAACTCCTGAACCAGCATTCGGTTCAGTCGACCAAGGGACATCCCCATGACTCTTATCGAGTCAAAGGAATTCCTGAACCTACAGTCGATTCAGTCGACCAAGGGACATCCCCATGACTCTTGTCGAGACAAGTGGAACTCCTGAACCAGCATTCGGTTCAATCGACCAAGGGACATCCCCATGACTCTTGTCGAGTCAAGTGCAATTCCTGAACCTACTTTCGGTTCAGTCGACCAAGGGACATCCCCATGACTCTTGTCGAGTCAAGTGGAATTCCTGAACCTACATTCGGTTCAGTCGACCAAGGGACATCCCCATGACTCTTGTCGAGTCAAATGTAACTCCTGAACCTTCATTTGGTTCAGTCGATTAAGGGATATTCCCCATTACTCATGTCGAGTCAAGATGAACTCCTAGACTTTCTTTTCGAGTTGACACAGGTTGTATGATATGTACTCATGAATCTTCATAATGTTCAGTCGACCAGGGGACATTCCCAATGAGTCAAGTCGAATCAAAGTCTAGGACTAAGACTTCCTCTGCCCAGATGATGCATGCGATATATTCCAGAACCCACATTTTGCACATACTCTTATAAACCATTCGACAAAAGGTGATACATTCTTATCACATGCTTTTATGATAAGTATCATACGACACAAATGTATATACTCTCTAAGACAACTTTTTTGACTTAGAGAGTAACTGACAAACTGTACGAACCAAAATTGGGCCAATGATAAAACCATCTTTTACCTTAAAGCCCAAATGGTATGCAAAGCCTAAAAGTAAAGACTAGGCCCAAGAGATTTCTGTATTATTGTATTGCAATTAAGTCATAAGCTTAAATACAAAACCCCCTAATTATATCAACTACTCTTCTCCTACTTTGCCCGACACAAAACTTATTCCCACCTGCTCAGACTTTCTATCAAATGCATAAGGCACGTGGTGGGACTTATGCCAGCTGCTAAAGACGATCATTTTCACCTATAAATAGCAACGTAATTCAAGAAACAGGGCATCTGAGTCTGAGCTCTCATACTTGAGCTTTCTAAGCTTCTCCTCTATTCTCTGATATAAACTCTCATAGCTTCATATTTCCTAAACACTTTCCTCCGCCCTCACGGCCACCCAAAGAAGGTTAAGGTAATAGCAAACCTTACTTTAACATTTTTACTTATTCACTGCTCTTTACACACTACTGACTTGAGCGTCTGAGTGCCCCCGGCACCCACCACACTGGTGGGCAGTCTACTCCCACTCACTCTACCTTTGTCTTGAGGATCACTGGTGCTCCCAACCTACAAATTCTGATTGTGGACCTCGGCCGAAATTCAGCATCTCCAATTATACAAACGTAAAATAATCACTTCATCTTTTAAAAATATATTGGAAGGATTCACAACCCTAGATAGTTTTATTAATTTGAATTTTCTTCAATCTATTTTTAAGCAATTTTATTTACTTGTTTTAATTTTAAAGTCACCACTCAATCAAACAACCAATCCATTAGATACTTGTAAACATTTAACTTCATAAATTGATAACAAAAAGTTTTAAGTCCTCATGGGATCGATACTTTTTATACTACTTGTGCGCTTGCGTTATACACGTGTGATTACGTCAGTCAAGTTTTTGGCGCCGTTGCCGGGGGCTTATTTATCTTTCACTATTAGTTTTGAGGTTAGATACATTTACTTGTATCTAATTTTGTTTTTACTTATTGTTTTTATTTTCACTTGTTTCAGGTTCTGAGACACTACATGAGACGAACCGGAAGCTTTGAACTCCGACCGCTTGACCAAGAGATTTAAATAACCATCAAACAGTTGAGAAGGGAAAGGCGAGAAAGCCAAGAAGTAATCGTTAACGTGAAACCTGAACCTTTGGAGGTTGCACCACCAATTCCTATTCGAGACAGAACCATTCCAGTGGTTGACGACCTCATTTCATGTATTATACTTCCTCCCTTACCAGCAAATGCGTGTGACATCAAAACATGCATTCAGATTATTCAGCAGTCAGTTCAGTTTGGGTGGATTGCAACTGAAGATCCTAAAGCCCACATCAGCAACTTCCTGGAAGTTTGCGGCACTTTCAACTACAACAGAGCATCAGAAGAAGCAATGAGACTACGAGTTTTTCTATCTTCTTGAAAGACAGAGCAAAAGGTTGGCTACAATCACTACCAGCAGGTTCCATCACAACTTGGAACACTCTAGCAATAAAATCCCTTGTAAAGTATTTTCCACTAGCCAGAACAGCAAAGTTGAAGAATGACATCACATCATTCGTGCAGCAAGATTCAGAATCCCTCTGCGAAGCTTGGGAAAGATTCAAAGATTTGCTCCAGAAATATCTTCACCATGTGATTCCAAAGTGGCTTCAAGTCTAAACTTTCTATAATGGACTTTCTTGACTAATGAGAACCACAATTGATGCTGCTCCTGGAGAATCTTTGATGGCAAAAGAAGAAGATCAAGCCTGGGACTTAATCGAAGAAATGACTAACAACAATTCCTTGTGGCCAACAGAAAGAAGCATGATCCAGAGAATTGCAGGAATATTTGAAGTTGGAGCCAACTCAGCAATGAATATTAAGTTGGATCATATGTGCAAATACCTAGAAACACTCAGCGCATAAGTTGTAAACATTGCCGGAACCACAAGTTCACCATATGGAGGAGCACCAGAGCTAAACCAACATAAAGAAACGGTTAATTACGTCAATAATTTCAACAAACAGGGGAACAATCGATATTTCAAAACACATCAAAATTTCACAAAACTCAAGAATCTATACAAAATATTAGGTCAAATAAGTGGGAAATAGTGATAGATTTACCACCATCATGTGTCATTTTGTAGAAAAATGTTTTCGTAAAAGTTTCGCGACGTTTCTTAGTTATTTATATCGTTATTGATATCGAATAAATATGTTTAGGTGAAATATGAATGAATTATTCATATTAGATGTTGAATAATTTATTCGGTAATTTTAAAGTTTTAAATTTACGAATTCGCCCAAACAGCGCTTTCGCCGCGCCCTTTGCCCAAAAGCCCAACAAGAATTGTAATATCCAAATTGCATCATTTGTCAAAGATTGTTGCCACCATTGTCAAAAGGGAGATCACCATCTTTTGACAATGGTGCAAAACACCAAAATACCTTTAGGTATTTTGATTGAGTTTTTTGGAATAGTGAGCCTTAATTTCACTATAAATAGAGAGTTAATTGAGAGCTCAAACTATCCCCAATACAAAGCTTTAAGTGTAGAAAGATTTGAGAGTGTTAGAGAGTTAAGATTTTTTGTAAAGTTTAAACACTTTGTAATATATTCTTATAAGTAATAAAGTTTCGGTTTTCCCTTCAAAAACACTCTAGAGTGATCAGAGAATCACAACAAATTCTAATAAATATAATACAGTAAGGAAATTCTGGTGCTAATAAAATTGCTAGTGCAGAGTGTAATCTTTATGGAGAAATCCAACTTAGGAGGAAATATTTTATACAAATAAAGAAAAGAAGCCAAACATAAGAAGGTAAGTACGTATCAGCTGCAACGGATGTGTTCCATATTATTTATTTCAGTCTTTTGGAGTGCGGTTCTTCTTCTTCTTCTTCGACTTCGTTACCGTTGTTGAAACTTCCGTTTAAAATCTTGGGTGTAAAATAAACGGATCCCACATTTTTTCACGGGCCAACAACCCCAAGGTTCCTCAAAATAGATGTGGAATGCGTCAGGAAGGCATTTCCAAAACTCATTAAAATCCCTTTCATCGATGAAATAGTAACCCAAAATTAAGTGATCTGACTTCACGCAATCAATTCGCATAATACACCTCTGGAAGTATAGGCTGTCATGTAGATCGTCTTTAGGTTCCAATTTGAATTTACAGTACACGTTAGAGCGACTGTTACTTGCATGATGCTCCTGAAATGCAACACTAGCACTAAAAGCAAAGCCGATTACTTTTTTATTCTTGAAGAAACCTAAACCTGGTGGCATCTTCAAGCATACAGAAGATCCGTACTTTGAAAATTAAACCACTTTGGAATTTCATTCCCAGGTAAAATTACATGACCATCAACTGGTTCATAATGTACCTGTATGTATGTACCACAATATTCATAATTTTAAAATTAGAAAAGACGAAGAAGAATAAGTAATGTTGTATAAAAGGAGAGATTTAAAAAGACACACACCTCCTCCTCTACTTGTTTCCCACGTGCAGTCGCCATAAGCTGAAATTTCTGCAGAGCATCTTCGACAATTCCTTTAAGTTCATTCCCATCCAGTCTGAAATTATTGCTCAGATGAAACCATTGATACTGACGATATTCATTACTTGAGAATAAAGTTGGTACTGATTCCAGCGCCGTGCATTGATGTAAATTCAACCGATTTAGATTGCTTGGAAGCTTTGGTAAGGACTGAAGCCTCTCACAATACATTAAGGAGAGAAGTTTCAACTTTGGAAGTTGTATGATGATTTCAGGAATTCTCTCAAAATTGTTGTGGTTTAGATACAAATTCTCTAGTGAGGATAACTGGTCAAGTCTTTTAAGTAACTCTGTGATGCCGCAACCAGTTAGATTTAACTCTGTTATATTATCCAACCCTTCTAAAGATAATGAAATAGGCAATGATGCACTGCTTCTATTGAAATATAATTCCCGAAGTTCCTTCAAATGGAAAATGGACGACGGTACTTCTCTTATACCAGTTTCAACAGCATACAAACCCCGCAAAGCTTCTAAATTCCCAAGTTTGTCAGGCAATCTCTGAAGATTTGAGCAACCATCGAGATAAAGATACATTAGAGATTGCAATTTACAAAGGTTGGTTGGGAGACTCTTCAGACTTTTACAATTTATAAGGTGCAATTCTGAAAGACTAGATAGACACTCGATGGATAAGGGCAGTTCTTCAATTGCAGTTCCATTTAAAACCATCCTTTCTATATTACCAGATGAGATCTCAGGAAGCCTCTTCAATTTTGAGCAGCCCGAAAGGTTAAGTTGTTTAAGAAATTCCAAATGGGTTATAGCCGGAATACTTTTCAAGCTTTTGCAACCGTTTAAATTCAGGGTAACTAGCTTGATCGGATATTGAGTCAGCGATGGATTTGGAATTTTGGTGAATAGCTTCTTGCAGGCCGCCATTATTATCCGGTTTAAACTGCCATGATGCTGCTAAGAGAAATCATTAGCATGAATGTACGACAATTAACATCGCTTAAATATTTAATATATATATATAATTATTTTTGTTAAAGATAAAAAATAATATACACACATACCTGTACATCATTCCAGAGTTGTTCAATATTGCTATGAGGCATTTCAAGTGAAACAAGTTTCTCCAAATGAATAGTTGAAGGCAGTGATTTTAAGGATATCCATGCCAGTAAAGATATAGCACTTCAGCTAATCCACCGTCTTGGAAATTAGACACCTTACATTTGTTTTCTCCATTGACCGAGTTATATAATTTCAAAAATCTTAGTTTACGCATTTTTGAGAAAGTATGGGGTTTTAGATATATCTCTTTAACTTTCCACATATCTAAGCAGATACCCTCAATTGCTTCAGTCCCCTAATAATCATTAAAAGACCATAAAGTTAAAATCAAACATATAAAATTCAAGTTGGTAATTACTGCTAGGCGGTCAAGCTCCTTATTTTAAACATACGAAGAAACATAATCATACTATTAATAATAAACATATAAATGTATGTACACAAACTTGTCCAAAATAATAATCTATGACAAAATGCTTACCGTATTAGATGCCAGAACATTGATAATATCTTCATGATGCCATAATCGACTGCGTTTTCCTGGATCATCCAAAGATTCTTGCCGGACAATTTCTTTACCCATTTCTTGTAACAGATCATGCATTGTTATCTCGTTATCGTCTGATATAATAATAAGAGACTTGTCAACAAGAACACTTATTCCTATTTCGGCATAAAAGCGGCTTTCATCAAGAAATTTCTTTAAAAGGTATATATTAGCACCTTTAAAGAAACAAGCAACATCTAAGAAAATGTTCTTTTCTTTATCGTCCAAATCATCGTAACTTATTTTTAGCACCTTCTGGATATCCCGATGGAGAATATTTTCTAATTTATTTATTGCACTTTCCCATTCTTCTCTTTTCCTTTCAAATAGAAAGCAACCCAAAATTTTAAGACCTAAAGGAATACCTTTTACGTATTTTATTACCTTATTTGAATGTTCCTCATAACCTTTGCTCGGATGGTTTTTTTTGAAGGCATGTCGACTAAAAAGCTCAAGGGCATGATGGTATCCTAATGTCTTCACCTCATATATTTTTTTCACTCTCCAATTTTTAAGCACTTCTTTATTTCTTGTGGTTATTATGATTCGATTATGAGGCATAAACCAATCAAAACTTTCGACTAAGTATTCTATTTGGTTTAAACAAGATACATCATCCAAAACAATCAGAATCTTTTTGCGACCGAGCCTTCTAAAAATGAGGTGATGAATATCAAGAATCACATTTTCATCCCTAAATAATTGTGATATAAGTTTCTTTTGCAAGCAAGATAATCCTCCTGGACTTTCAGATTCTTCTCTGACATTTTGAAGGAAGCAAGAACCTTCAAAATTATTAGAGATTCTGTCAAAAATAGCTCTTGCAATTATAGTCTTGCCTATACCACCAATGCCCCAAATCCCCAAAGTGTAAGCATCTTTCGCTTCACTACCTAATGCTAACAGAGATTCAATTTCCTTGACTGTTGACTCTACTCCAACCAGTTGGCTTCTGTTATCACGTGGAAAAACTTTAGCTAGTTTCTTCATTATGTGATTAACTACTTCCTTTATAAGTTCTGATTCATGCCTAACAAGTAGAAACAGTAGCATTATGTTTCAAAATGAAGTATTTGCACCAAATATTAGTGAGAAATTGAAATTCTAAAAATATGACAAAATACCTAATCAAAACACATAAATAATGATAGAACACTTTAACTTAAATGAGATCCTTATAAAAATTATTCAATATATACCACCTCTATCTATAAAATGAAATCAACAAAGTTTTAACTTAAATGAGATTCTTTTAAAAAAGAAAAAAAAAAAGATGAAAACAATATATATAGTTACTTTTATTTTTATTATTAATTATTTTGAAGAAAATATGAAATTTAAAAAGAAAGCAAAAAAGTTACTTACTTGAAAATCATATCGCCATGCATGCATGTCAACTTCATAAATTATAATTGATGTGAGAAATTAAATAACATTTACCTAATGTTATGAGAATGAACGCCAGACAAATCGGCAGTTTCCGTCAAAGCATCCCTCCATATTTGCATCTTGTCTGGTCCCCATTGAAGTTGAAGCTTCGAAAATAAATCCCCGAAAACGCCAGTTTGCTTTCTCACGTTTGATGGATCAACGCCATAAAAAACAGGTATCACAATCTGCGCATACTGATTCTTGCATTCCAAAATTTTAACAAGTTCATCGAGACACCATCTAGAAGAGGCATAACCTTCAGAGAATATGACAAGTGAAATGGTCGATGCTTCAATTGCGTTCAAAAGAGATTTGGAAATTTCGTCTCCTCCAATAAGTTGGTCATCAATGAAAGTTTCAATATTTTTTTGACAAAAAGCTTCATAAAGATGGCTGATAAAGTTGTAACGAGTCTCCTCTCCTCTGAAACTAAGGAAAACGTCGTATTTGTTTGGAGGATGAAGAGGAGAAGAAAAAGAAAAAGAAGCAGCCATAGCGGAAACAGTTCAATTGATTAGAGCTTTTTATCAGAAAATTTGATCATATATATATATATACACACAATGTGATCACTGACTAGGGGATCCATTGATGCTTTTACTAATTTCTTGAACTTGCTGCAAGTTTCGTTATAATTTTATCATATCGTCTGCTTTTACTCAAATGGCCGACAAAGAGGCACTTTTTAACTAAACAATCTCATTTTCCTGAAAATTCGGCGAACATTTACCTATCTTGCCAAATTCAGGAATTGTTAAGAGATTTTGATTAGAAAATTTGAATGTGAAGAGTGTTTGATATATTTATGTTGAGTACCTACTCCCTATGCAGATACAAATAGTAAAGCCAGTGGCGGAGTTATATTAAATATTTAAATTTTAAAAAATAAGAAGATATATTTTTAAATAGATTAGCTGCACGCTCAGTAATGACCGTTGCCTTAACCAAGACTAAATAAATAATCCTAACAACTCTCACGGTCGTCTTCCTAGAGCCAGCCCAACCCTTTGAGATGCCTATCCTCTACCACAATATGTTTCACTCGAAGTCCATCTGCCTTTGTGTTGTGGGAAACCTGAGCCTCGTCTACGATTACCACTGGAATCTATCCCTCTACCACGTCTTACTGCCGCTGCTCCTCCTACTGTTGGCTCAGCTTTTTGAGATCCGCCATTAGTGAGGCAATCTCTAGCCAAATATCCAAACTACTAACATTCAAATACTTCTTTATAAGTTCTGATTCATGCCTAACAAGTACAAACAGTAGCATTATAGTATCGACGTGAGCCAGTAGGTTGAGATGCTACACTCATAGCACTCCGATCAACAGATGGTATTGTGCCTCTACTATGATCATGCTCAGTCTGACTCTCACGGATCTGTCATCTAAAAAGTGCACTCTGAGTACCTCTGGGTGGTATCTTATTATGACTCTACTGCGAAAAATACGGTATGTTATTGGATTTACCTTGTCTCCCATAAGATTTCATCTTGCCTTCTCTTTCAGGTCTTCTAAAAAATTATTGTGTTCTATCTCTCGATTTTGATGTCACTCTTTGCAATCATAACCCTATCAACCAGTATTGTATATAGTAACTTCCCCAAAATCGAGATCCTCGATCTAATCTCATGTCTCAATCCACCCTTGAATTTCTCCCATTTGTCACCCTCACGTCGTATCAGCTCTGGATAATAACGAGATAAGGAAATCATTCGCCTCTCATACTCCATTATTGTCTATGTTGATCCCTGAACCATATGTTTGAACTGACGACGCTTCTTACTCTGATAACCATAAGGGAAATATTTCTCATTGAAGACTTCCTCGAACATATCACATATGATATATTAAGGTCTTCTAGGTCTACCAGTTCTCCAATAATATAGTGATCTCAATTTATCCATCAATACAGTCTCACTGTGCTTCCATTATGTCTCAGTTTCACCTCTCATCATAAAAGCTGCAAACTTAACTTTCTCTTAATCGGTCAAGTCTAACACGTTGAATATGTGCTCGATGTCATCCTTCCACTTCTCTACAACGAGGGGATCGACCGTGTCATGAAACTAAGGAGGCCTTAAATTGAGAAACTGATTAAACTTGTTCGTGTTATCACTGCTACTCGAAGGTATATTGGCCACCGGTCCTCTGGTAATCATTTGTGCAATTACATCGATAAAACTACCTACCACATCTTCAAAATATGTGGTTGTAGGGGGGACTGAAGAATGAGCGACATAGGTCA